>CAJVQA010011777.1:0-10511 GCA_910591915.1 Cetraspora pellucida
GTAACTTAATAAATATTAATTATATAATATTTATATAATAAAAATATTTCAAAAAATCAATAGGTTTCTGTAAAGTACCCTTAAACTAATAAAAAAAGAGGCTTTTAAACTTTTTAATATAGCTAATACAAAGAAAATTATAAATAAACAAATTGCTTATATTATTATTACAGTTATTATTTTAGCTATAAAATACAGATTATATAACATTATTCTTTCTTATACAGTATACAATAAAATTTTATCCAATTATCTCAGTATAACAAAACACAAATCACATCTTTTTAGATCTATACCAAACAGCATAATGCTTAATTCATCCTTATACAACATATACAACATATACAATATTTGGAATATTTAACTTTAGCATACTATTTCTAACTATTTTTAACAAATTAACAACTTGGATATTTTTAATATTACAAAATAATTTATAGTCTTCTATTAACATATTATATTATTTTAAACTTACTATTGATAACCCTAATAGACACTTATTAAATCTTAAAATTATCTAACTTCTTACTTATTTTACTTATTTCAGTTAACAATTTTATTCAATTCTAACTTAATCTAACCTTATACAATTAGTAATAATAGCCAATTACTAGAATTAATTTAGTTACTTTATTTAAAATATTTAACTTTTAAAAAGCAATTTAAACAATCAAATATTATATATTTTAAACAACTTTGTATAATAAATAATAACATTTTACTTAATTAAAAACATCTTTTACCAAGACTGCTATATTTATCTAAAGTCGAAAAACCTTTTTAATTCTCTTACTTAAAAGATACAATTTTAGCACTCTCTTATTATCAACATATTCTACTATATTACCAATCACTTAGCTATAACATTATGCTTACTATATTATTAATATATTCAAAAAATTCACTAAATTCAAACTTTGGTTACTTTATACAACAATAATAAAAACATTATTGAAAAAATACAAGGATATATTCTATCTTCTAATCATTATTTCATTACTTATTAAACTTCTAATACAGACCTAAACTATACAAAATTTTATCTTTTAACTTATATTAACTATAAACAATATACAGAATGTTATCTTAATTTTTATAAAATTAATTAAACTTGTACTTGAAGTTTCTGCAATTATCTTAGCACAATTTCTAGACAAAACTATCTCAAACTATCAACTTAATTTTAATAACAATTACTTGGATCCTATTTACTCTATAGCTGTTAAATATTCAATTCATATTTTTTCTCTATCTAACATTCTTATCATTAACTTAATTATTTTTAAAATCTTTACTTTAAGCAAATTTACAAATAAATTTATATTTATTTTACATTACAACTCTTCTCATTAACAATTTTCTTTTTATACTAATGGCTTTATAATTGACATTAATACTAACTAATGCATAATGAATATTGGTAAGATCCAAGTTATTAATAATAATTAAATTATTAATTTCTTTTCTACTAAAATACAATTCTATAGAATTGTAATCACTTAGTAAAATAGATAAGTTGTTAACTTTTCAAATAGTCAATTTGGTATTCAAATTCTATTTATAGCAAAAACTTAAATAATTACTTATATAATACTTATATTATAGCAACTGTTTCTAATAATTAGATTAATATATTTGTAATAATAATTGCACCAACATAATGGCAGATCATAAAGCAGTATAACTGGTTATACAAAAAAATGCAAACAATCATCAGGTGGTACAAACTCTTAATAAGTTTTTGTAGCTGTATAAATTTATTGAAATTGGAAAACAAGAAGTTCATTTAAGAAGACTCAAATAAAAAGATAATATAGATTTTTGATAGTACTACTGTAAAGGCTAAATCTAGAAAATAGATATTAAAATTAAAGTATCTAGATGGATAAAAACTTCTGAGTAAGAGGTACTACCAATCAGGCTACCAAAATAAACTAGAGAAAAAGAATATTGGACTAATCTGATATGCTAATAGATTAATTATTGTTTTATATAAGCATCTAAATTAAGAAAAATATACTGTGAAATAGATACTGAAGTTTGAGTAAACTTTACAAAGAAACAGTAATTAAGTGATATAACTCTGCTTGCAAGTGTTGCTCTGTTATAGTAATATTTAAATCAGTTATAAAAATAAATACAAAAGGCTCTAAAAGGTTTACCTCAAGAATAAAATAGTTTTAAGATTGAAATAATAATCTGGACATAATTCAGTAATATTAATACAGATTCAAGTTTAAAGGATTTAAAATAAAACATTCAAGTAGAGATGTTAGATATACAATTAGTAAATAATCTTTAGACAGACTTCTTAAATATGTAATATAGAATAGTTATATATATAGTTATTTGTAACTCTTTTTGTAGTGTTTTATAAAATCATATTAACAAAAAAGTTATTAATAAAAGTCAAAAGACCAAAAAAGTTATCTTAAAAAAAAATAAAAAAAAATACAATTTTGGCTTTTAGTTATTAATATTTTTACTGACTCTTAATCAATAATCTCTAAGTTATTCAAATTCAATTTATGATCAATATTTTTTTTTCTTTAAGCAGTTATGCTAATACTTTATTAAAATTTTTAAACTACTTTTATAATTATATAAATATATATAATAACTAAATTTAGAATTACCAGCTACTTTATTGGCATTTAAATGCAACCTGCTATATTACTTTAAACAAAAATAAGCTACTTGTTTGACTAATTAAAGTCTATAATAAAAAGATTTTTTCTCTTTTATAACAAGTTCTAAAATTGTTTTCTTAACTTTATTTTAATTTGTTTTTCTTTTTTTTCTTTTTTTTCTCTTTTCTATTTCTTGCTAATTAGTTTTCTTTTTTTTTGTTTAAATTCTTTTTCTTCAGAGTTCTTTTTTTTGCTTTTTTGTATCCTTTTTCTTTTTTGTATATCTTAATTTTTTTGTAATATATTTTTTAAAATTGTTTATAAAAGGTGTTTTAGGTTGTTTTTGCTATTACATTTATAAATTGTTGTTTTGTTTTTGTACTCAAAAGTTGTACTAATTTGTTTTGAATCATTTTTAAATTAGGCTCTTAATTAGTACTTATTTTATTTTTATTTTTTCTATTTTTGTTTTTCTAAAAAGTGCCATATAAAATATATAAAATAAAACAAAAATTTTTATTCTTTTAATTTTTTTTATACTATTGCAATAGATACTTTTTGTATCCTTTTTTAAAGACTTGTTTGTTTCTTATATAATGTCAAATGTCTTTGTATTTTTTTGATTTTGCTTTAGCAAATTTGGTATTCTGCAGTTGTATATATATATTTTCTTCTTCTGTTAAGTTCTTTTAAGATTAGAAGTTTGTCTAATGCATATTTTATAAAAGCACTTCTTTTTGTATTATTTATTTTTATTATATAATATATTTCTTTAGATAACTTCAGTTTTTTTAAAAGTATGTCTAATTATAAATTGTTATTTCTATTATTGGTTCTAGATTTTTAATTGTTGTTATTTTTTTTACTCTGCTTTTAGTCTGACATTTGTTACAATTTTATATAAAAGTCTTACTAATATGTTTATTTACTTGTTTTCTTACTCAAGGCAGTACTCTATCTTTTTATAATTAACTTTTTCAAAATATATTATTTTTTTGCTTAATGTTTTCTTCTTTGTAAGACTATCAGCTTTATTATTTCATTTGTTTTTGCTATAACTCTTTATTTTAAATTACTTTATTTATATATTTTTTGTTCTAATTAAAGCAATTATCTTTACTACCTATAGAGCATTTTTTTTCATGAGAATACTATATGTTCTAAACCTTTACTAATATTTCTAATTGCTATATTGTTATTTGTAAAATTTTCTATTTTTTTTTCTTTTGTATCATCAAAATTGCTATACATATTGCTAATATTTTAGTATAATAGATTTTGACTATCTTTTTACTTTTGATACTATCTCTTTTTTTGACCAATCTTGTGTCTTATTTGTTTACACCTATTTTATATTATTTATGTTTTTATTTATCATCTCTTTTTTCTTTTTTATATTTGCTGCACCATCTGTATATACCATGTATTTATCTTTACTTTTTGATATATTTCTTTTTAAAATCTCTGCTATTTTATAACTAATGTTTTTTTTTAGTTTTTACTTCTTAACTAACTTTATTTTTAGATCTTTTAGCATTTTAAGTTTTATTAGCTTTTGTTTTTTTTTTTACTTCTTTACTTTTTAATATTCTATTAACTAGTTTGTAGCTATTTTAATTATGTTGTTGCTTTTTTTTATTACTATATCTAAAATTGTGTTTATCTTATTATTAATTTTTATCCAAATTAACAGCTATTTTCTACTGTTCTTTTTTTGCATATCTTTTGCATCTACTAATTTCAGTTACAAAATCATTTTTTATATTTTGTATTTGCCAATATTTTATTAATATTTTTTTTTTAATTATTTTTTTCAGTTGCCTAACATCTTTTATACTATATACTATTTACTTTCTTTTTTTTTGATCTTTTGCTAGTTTTTTTTACTTAATATTTATTGTTTATATATTATGTCTATTTTGTTTTAATATGTTCTTTAACCTTTCTACTCTCTGAACTATTAAGTATTTTTGCTTTTTTGTTTTATCTAATTACTTTAAATAACTTTTGAGTTGCTACTATGTTATTAGCATTTTACCTTTTAATTAAGTATCTAGTTTAGGTATATTAGTACTGTTTTACTTGTTTTGACTCTATTTCTTTTATACAGTTATGTTTCTAATAGTTTACTTATTATATAATCATAACTACTTGTTGTTTATAGCTCACTTTTGTGCTTATATTTATTCTTAGATTTTTTGCTTTAACTATTATTAAAAAAACTAAATTGTTTTTACTATATAATTTATTTTCTGACAATTTTTTAGTTTCTATATGTTTTCTGTTAATTTTGCTCTTTGGCAGCCTTGTATTATTCTTAATTTTATTAATTGGTTTAATTTATCTTTTCTATTTAGTCTTGCTACTAGATCTTTTATTTGTTTTATTACTAATTCTTGTCATAAAGTTTTGTAACTATAAAGTACTTGTGCTTTATTATAATTACTTAATGTTTTTGGCAACATAGCAGAAACTTATATTTTTATAAAAAATCAAATTATTTATATAAATTAAAAAGTGATTATTAACTAATCAATTCAATTAAAAATTTTTTTGACATATAAAATACATAAAGATAAATTTCTTATTTATAAAAGTAAAGCATTTTAATACTAATTTTTAAAGTAATTTATTTTATTTTTTAAATACTAGATTTACTAAGAATATTTTACATATAATATATTACTATTTTATAATCTACATTATTGTAATTAAATCACACTATCATATTTATTATACTAAATATTAAAGATAATTGTTATTTTTATTTAATATTAAATACTTATATATGTCTTAGTTTAAGTAAAATAAATTGTTAAACTGTTTATATTTCTTAATCTGTTTAATTAATAGATAAAGTTTTATATTAATATAACACTCACAGTTTAACAATTTATAAATTTATTGTTTAGTTTTATAATTTAAATATAGTAGAAACTTAATAAATTCTGCTAATTACCAAATATACTACTTATATTTTTATAAAAACTTTCTGGAAAAAGTAATTAAAAATAATTAAAAAAAATTTTTTGAAAGAATTACTCAAAACAAAGAAATTTTACTTATAAATAGAAGTACTTTTGGTTTAATTTATTATAGATAAGCAGATTGTGAAATTTCTGGTTTTTAAACTATAATTGTAAATTAAAGTTTTAATTGATTATATAAATAGTTTGTATAACAATAATAATATAATATTTTGAATATGAGTTTCTGCTACGTTGTTCTTGACAAATTGCTTTTTATTTTGCCAAATATATTATCAATTGGTGTATTTAATTTTTCCTTCTTTAACATTTTTATTAATTACAACAAATAGCTTAACTTGAATATTACTAATATATTTTTATATATTTAATTTAACTCATTGTTATTTTCTTTTATTTAAGGTTTCTTATTATCCAATTTATTATTTTTTTTGTTTTTTTTTTACTAAAACTTTTTACATTCTGTTATTTAATCAAATTTTTTAAAAACAAAGTATCTTGTTTTTTAATTTCTCTATTATCTTGCTTTTTTTTAAATATTATTTTTATTTTCTCTTTTCTAACTTTTTTGTTTATTACTATTAATTTTGATTTAAATTCATTTATCTTTATAGCATTTATTTTAAAAAACTCTTTTGCTACTTTTAAGATTTTTAATAATTGTTCTTTGTTGCTTATAATTTATAGTATATTATCTGTATATGCAATTGCTGCTTGGTTGTAGCTTATAATATTGTTATAATGTATTCCCTCTTTGGTCTCTTGCTTTACTTTATAGTCTACTTCTTATTTTTCTATATTCTTTTTAATAATAAATTATAAAAAAATGTTATATTAGTGATAATATTACTTTACTTTAATCTATTTTATTTTTTGCTATTATTTCTTCTATTAGACTATAAGTTATAATTATTTTATATGTCTTTTATAAAAAAGATTTAGAATATACTCAATTATCTTCTTATATATTTCAGTCAGGCATATTACCAAAAATGGGCAATATAGATCAGCCTTTTTTATTGTATAGAAATGCAGATCAATTAATTCTTTTTGCTTCAGTTATACAAATTGGAAGCTGAGTTATACATTAATTAGTGAAATAAATTATAAATTTTGAACAGAAAAGAATAGTAAAAGTTATAATTTTTTTGAATCTTTATACATATTGAAATAAAGAATTGATCTCAATAAGATCAATGTTGATCATGAAACTTTTAAAGTTCAACTTTACATCTATAAAGTTTTTTATCATAGTTACCTATTGTAAAAAGCTATAAAATGTAACTGAATTTAGTGAAAAGCAGCTAATCAAATTTTAATGGAATGATCTAGAATTAATTTCCATTTTTGGTAATATGCCTGACTGTATTTGACTTTTTGCAATACTAGTTTAAGACTTTTGAGTAAAACTAAGTTAAATGCCTTTTTCATATCTTGCAGAAGTATTTATAACTTTTTATTTTTTTCTTTTAACTCTTAAATTATCATATTTAGAATATGTACTAGTTGTTTTATTAAGTTTTCTGAAAGGTTTACATAATTTGATCTTTTAAGTATCTTTTTCTTAACAAATATTTTACTAAGTCTTTTGTTATTAACTTTATTATAATCTTTCTAAATGTTTTAATTAGTACTATTGGTTAAATATTGTTTAAATTATATCTTTATTTTATATTTTTTGGTATCAAATATATTTATTATTTTCTATTTTATAGGTATTTATTCTGTTTCTAATATAGATCTGCATAGGCTCTAAATATCTTTTGTGCTTTCTTTTTTGCTTATTTAATTAGAGTATAGCTTATTTTTAATACTTCTAAAGCTATTCCTGTTTTAAGCTTTTTAAATATTTCCTTTTACTCTTTTTTTTTAATTTTTTTTTTAATTTTGCTATATTATTTCTCTTTAATATAATTTTGTAATATATAGATTTCTTTCCAAGCTTCTGACATCTCTTCTAATTTGGTATTTTTTTTCTAAATTGTTTCTTGTAATTTCTACTGTGGCTTCTTTAACTAGTTCTAACTTTATTACTAATTTAGTTTCTTTTTTTACTTGTTCAATTACTTTGTTAAGTATTATCTTCTTGTATAGTTTTTTTAAAAGACTGGCTTTTATTTTTTTTTAGTTAGTTTTAATCATTTTATATTTTTTGTCTATGTTTTCTTTTATTTGTTTTCTTTATTGTTGTTTCTATTTTTTTTTTTCTGAAGAATTCTTTGCCAGTCATTTATATCTTTTATTTAAATATCAAACCATTGTCTTTGAATTTTTGGTAATCTTGACTAACTTTTTTGACTACATTTTAAGTTCTCTATTTAACTTTTTTTATTTTTGTAACTTTTTATTCTTTTTTTGTCTTTGCATATTTGATTAATTTTTGTAACTTAACATTGATATTGATCTTTTTGATTATGTCTTCTATTTGTTGTCATGTTATAATTTTTTTTTAGATATATGTTTATTTACTACTATTATAATAGTTTTTTTTATCAGATTATATATTGTTTATTTTATATATCTTTTTTTTTTAGTTTTCTTTTTAAATATATTTTAATACATCTTTTATCTTTAATCACTTTTGTAGTTCTTATGCATAGTTTTTCTACTCTTTATCTTTTTTTTATCATAAAAATATATTGTTTTTAATTGGCTTTTTTTTTGATTTTTGCTTTGCTGCTTTTTGTTATTATATATTTTATCTATATTTTTGTTGTTACTATTTTGTAATCACTTTTAATAATTTCTTTATATCTTTAATTTTTGCTCTTTGTAGACCTAAAGCTAATCTTTTAATACTTATATGTAGTCAATTCTTGTTACTTTTCTGCATTAACTATATGTATCTTTATTTGATTGAATATATTTCACTATATATATTATAGAAATCTTATTATTTTATCTAATTAAATATAGCAATCTTTAGAAGCTTGTAGTTTCTAGATTTTGTTTATCTAATATATTGTTTATTATATAATTAAAGTCTTCTATAATAACTATTTGTGTTTGTATTTTTGTTTTATAACAATCTTTATTATTTTTTGCTATATATTTTTTTCTATTTCTTTGTTATTTGGTAATATATAAATTTTTATTACTATTAACTTTATTTGTTTAAAATATAATATAATTTCTATTATATACTTATTTATCTTTTTGACTGCATCTACATGTTTTTTCTAATGTTCTTTTACTAGAATTTCTATACTTAATCCTTTTTTTTTGTTTTCTGCTATATTAGTTTTATACTTATTATAATTTTAGTTTATTTTATATATTAAAAATTTCTTTTCTTTTGTTGCAAGATTCATTTCTGTAATTTCTAATATTGTAATTTTTTTCTGCCTAGTTGAGTAAATTTTTAAGCTTTTAACTTTTAGTTTTTAATTTATTAATATTATAATATTCTATTTTTATATTTTTTTTACTTTTATCTAAATTAATTTTGTTTTGTTTCTATGTTTCTTGTTTTTTTATTTCTCTTTTTTGTATTTTCTTTTTTTCTAACAAAAAGGTCCTATTCTTTTTTTAATATTTCTCTTTCTTTTTGCAAAAAATCTTTAAGCTTTTTTTTGTTTTTATTAGTTCAACTAAGTTATTTTTAAAAGTAATTTATTTAGGCCTTTCATCCTCTATTTCCAATATTTCTAGTCTTTTTAGTATTTGGCTTAGTATATATTTTATATCTAATGTTTGCTCATATAGTTCTTTTATATTTTTGATTTTTTTTCTTGATCTTTTATGTTTTTACTTTGTAGTAGTTAGGTTTTTTTATCTTTACTTTTGTTCTAATAGCTATTACTTCTTTATTTATTTCTTCTATCTTTTGACCTTATGTTGTAATTATTCTTCTTCATAGAATTCTCTATGCTTATATGCTCTTTTCCTGAATTAAAGTCTTCTATCTTTCTTTCTTTTGTATCTTTTGTAACTTGCTACTATTTTTATAAAATTCTTTGTTTACTTTTCTTGTTTTAACTTTTCAGAACATTGAAGCTTTATTGTATCAGACCTTTTTCTTAGTAGTTATATCTATATTGCCTAACTTTTAAATAATACTACTATGTAACTTCTTGGTCTTTTCTATTTCTTTGATAAAATATATACTGCCATTGTCTTTTGACTTTAAGTTTTTATAGTATAATTAGTTCAAAGATTCTTTTGGTATTTTTTTCAATCTTATAATAAATTATTTTTTTTTTCTTTTTTTTTTTCTTCTTCTTTACCTATTATTACTCTTATTAACTTTATATTTTTTAGAAAAATTACTGATAAAGATGCTTGTTTATTTTCTTTTTTCATCTTTATTACTACTATTGTTTTATATACACTTCTTTTTAACTTTCATTCTGTTATTTTGTCTATTTTTCTTACTAAGTATTTGATATTGTTTTTAAAATCTTTTTTGAAAACTTCTTTTTTTTTTTAGTATTAAGATAAGACCTTGCTCATATTTTTATTAGTAATTTTAGTTATACATATTAATATATTATATACTAAAATATACTAAAATTGTAAACACAAAATAAAAACTATATACAAGAATTAAAGCTTAAACAGTTTTATTTGTAACCTAAACCAACTACAATAGTCAAGGCCCACTTAGATTTGTAATATTAAAATGAGGTTATAAGATGTCAATGATTAATCCAGAGTGTTAACCATATGTTGATTTTTCTAATTGCTTGTCCAATTGGTGAACAGATATTAGAACATAAGTATAATTGATCTATTATTCTACATAGATATAAGTATATATAATTTATATATAATCTCTTTTTTTTTTTTTGGTGTTAAGGTGAGGACTTGCTTATATTTTTATTAGTAATTTTAGTTGTATATATTAATATACTATATATTAAAAATATACTAAGATTGTAAAATACAAAATAAA
>CAJVQA010011778.1:0-10510 GCA_910591915.1 Cetraspora pellucida
ATCTATGTAATTGCAAATGTAATTTCAAGAGTCTTAATAAAGTACTAGCATGACTGCTTAAGTTAAAAAAAAAAAAATTTTATATCTTTATAAAGTTTTAACCAATTTTAATAATTTTATTATTATTAAAATTAAAAAAATCTATTCTACAACTTTTATTTAAAAATTAAAAATTGGTTACTTAATATTTTTTTCAAAAAAATTTGCAAAAATTTGCAACTAATTATATATAAAAATAATTAACATTGTATTCTATTTTTAATATACTAATATATAAATAGTAATTACCTTTTTATAAATATCTATTTAATGTACTATAAGCCAATTTTAATATATTAATATAGTTACAATATAAATTTAATTCAGTTAATATATATACCATCATTACTATTAACTGTATTAAAATTTATTAGTCTACTATATTTATATATAGTTAACAAAATATCTGTATATAAAAAAATTCTATATAACTTAATTATTAACATAGTCATTAATTCAACAAAATTATTAATTAACTAGTTAATAAATTAAAAATTTTCCTGACCCACTAATACCTATAGATTTGATAATTTAATTGTTTTTAATGCATTTTTTTGTAAAAAAAAAGAAAAAAAATAGAAAAGAAAAAAAACCTAATAATCCTAATCCAATTTTATCCTAATCTAATTTTTGGTACCTACACTGAAGTATTAATGTATTAAACATCAATTTTCACTTGCGTATTCTAAGTGTAAGTATTAATACGATTCCTAGCCGTTCACTACAAATTTCAACGCATTACAGCAAATTGTTGCTTTAAATCATTACTATCAAGTAATGAAAAAGCTACTATTATAAGCAAAATTTACATTACATTTTTACGCATTTGCTGACCAATTCTGCTAAAAAGTTATCAACTCATGCAAAGAGTGGTTTCCACGCAAAAATGAAATCAACATTGTAACCAATAATTTAGAAAAGCAAAGACCAAGCGAATTACACAAATTTTTACTGTTATCCACTCCAAGTTACGTCCAGATCCATGGTATTAAATTCTTCAGCATCTGAAACTTCCTCTTCATCGTCCATACCTAAAATGTCCATAATAGCAGCATGATCCTATAATAAAAGAATTTTGTTATATTTTGTAACATTCAATCGGAGGCATTAAAGCTACTTGCATACCTTTTGATGTGTTTTACAATAGATCACATAATATATCTGACCTTCTAAGTCAATTCCTTTAAATTGATTTCCATCATTATCTCCACATGATACATGAAAGCTCTAAAACAATATTAATAGGCCAAATCGAATTAAATCTTGAAGAATAAATAAAACTCTATATATAATATCAAAATACCTTTGCACAGCCAGCTTCTTGACACTGGACACATGCACCTTCCTTGGTATGACAAACTTGACATTCCTAAGGAACGAATAAATATCAATTGTTAAACATTATGTTAGTTACATATCAACAACGTATTTTAGTAACCATATAGGAATCACGCAAGCATACCGTTTCAAACCTATATGAAGGTATAGGTTCTGTTTCAATAATTTTACAACCAGTCATCGAACCATCTGTGCTGGCGATCCATGTTTCCGGAACAAACATTGCACATAAACTAATATTGAAAATTCATTCAGTGACACTTCTCGGAAATAATAAAGCAATGCGATCAATAATTAGTTACCCATGAGCATATTGACTGCCATCATCATTAGCTATAAGCTCAAATTCACCTCCTTCCAATGTTTCTTCGTCATGACTGTATTTATTTGGACATAAATAACACTAACAAGAAACATTGCTAATATTAGATCAAATTATAGACACATTTGTAAAAAATTTTTACGTTTGCATCATACCTGGTGAAGGTGAACTTTAGTAATTTATATTTTTATAATTATTTTAATATATTACTAAGTATTTTTTTACGCTGCATATGTCACATAATTATTTATTTACCTGCTTTACTCTGATGGGATTTCAACCTACCCTTCTTCGGAGAAAGAACAATTTTAGTTGATGTAGCACCAATAGAATCAGAGGGTAATTTAATCTTCGTCTTTTTTGAATGTGGGGCAATCGAAGCCATTTTCCGTGATGCAGTTTGTTTAACCATTTTTCGTGATGATGACGGTGATGATGATGACGATGGTGATGATGATGGAATAATTGATTGCGAGCTCACATTTGTGAGATCTGGATCCAACAAATGACCAAAGAGAGCTCGGACATCGATTCGGACAGAATCTGGACGGCATGCGCATGATTTTGCTCTAATTCCGATTTCAATCCAGTCTTCAAAGGCAAAATTAACACTTTCAGCACAATTAAACCCTAAATTGAATCCTGAATGATATCCACGAGGGAAGGTTATGATAAATTCACCCTCCCGTTGAATAACGTGGTTGTAGAGAATTGGTGCACGGTCGAGGGCAGAGGGTGAAGCAAGAAACTCTTTGTGGCGCAGAAATTCAGAGCAATTCTTAGATGCATATCCAAACCAACCTGGTTTTATTTTTATTTTGCAGATTTAATCGAAATGAATTGCTTGTTAGTCGTTTATACATAATATATTACAATTCTTTTAATAACAAACTGCGCCACTCGGAGTTTTCATAAAGTTGACATCCCATAATTTTACAGATTAAATATTTTTAAATGCATTTATCATGCAGCATTGCATACTATGTTGAGAAATTTATGCAAGTATTACCTCTCATATGCTGTTCAAATTTGTCAGCTCGTTTCGGAGATATCGCATACCAATGTTTTGGTGCGCCAAAGTGGATATAATTAATAGAATATAAATCTTTATCCTACGTTAATGAGATAAAAGTTATTTTTATCCTAGTTTATTTTTTATCAGTTAGAAATATAGTGCACACCTCGACATGCCACGGGAAACACGCTTTCCACATTCCAAAATAAAGGTACGCATTATTTACACCGGGAATTGGATCGATAGTATTCAACAAGTTATCGAGACAATTTACATTCCACGACTTGGTCGCATCAGTAAATAGGGTACCTGACAGGAAAGAATTTGACAAAATGCAAACGTGATACAATAAATGACAATCATTAAGTCTGATAATCACCTGCCATATCCGCACCATAATAGGGCGGGGTATATGTCACATTCTTCCAATAATAAGCAGCGAGTTCTTTAATATATTCATCATCATTATACGGCCGTCTGTTAACTGAACGATAATCTAATTTTTCAAAATCCATAGTCAGTTCTGGTTCTTCTTCTTTTATAAGTTTCATGGAAGGTTCAGATAAAGGTCCTAGAACATGTGTGATTGCAGCTTGTAATTCAGGCATTTGCTGCAAGAATTCGGTAGTCACTTGACCGGAAGTGAGTACAACTTCTTCTTCAACTTCACTGCCATCAGTGTAGTCTTGTAATGAAAAATCATTATCTACAAACGAGTCGGTTATGCTAGCCTGCTCAGGTAGTGACAAGTCGGAGATCATGGTAATTGTCTTGTTTGATCCCGACGTACAAATTTTTGGTGGTGTTTCGGGAGGTGTCTGAGTAATTTCAGGTGCACGTTTCTTCGCACGTGGTGGGGTTCCGGGTGGTGATTGACCGGATGTGCTACGCTTCTTAGGCGAATGATTTGTAGGTACCTTTCCGTAATTGTTATTCCTTCGTTGAGACGATTTGGAAGAAGTGCTTTTCATCTTAGGAGGCGGGGTAGCATACTTTGGTGTTTCGCATAATTCAGCCCATTCTTTAACGGTATAGGTTTTGTCACTTTCAATGTTTCGGACGACGTAATATCCGACTGTAGTATCACGCATAACCATTTGTTGGCATGGATTTTTGATTAAAACCTTGCTTAATTGCCGAGAATAGTCTTTTGGAAGTGATTTTTTCCTATAATAAATTGATGTAAAAAAAACGCAATTGTGGTTGAATTAAAACATCTCTGCATTGGCAAAGCCACAGCGTGCATAAAACTTGGAGAGTAAAGTGATGTGCTTACCATTCTTCCGGCGGTATTATTTTTATAATGCCTGAATCATAGCCATAATGTCTTACCGCGGATACAAACGCCCTGAAATCTTTGAATTGGTCCCAGGTTGGTCTGAATACTGGAATACCACCATATATATGATCGGGAAATATGTTCATTTCGTCGGGTTTGTTTAATGCCACCCCTAGACAGTTAATAAGCGTGAATATGAGAATACAGCTTGCTAAGAGGTAAATGGTTCGAAGAATTCGACTATTAATTAACACCCACCCACCGACGAAGGAAAATTACTACCTTTAACTTAAAGTTATCGTGGTTAAACTAGTATTTATGAGAACCAAATAGTCCAACGTCTCACGGTATTCGGTATTCGTGTAACATAAATAGGTGACACTTATCTACTTTTCTATCGCTATATCGTCAATCATTACTTGTTTACGCATTAGTGATAAACGGAATTCACGTGATAAATATATTACATAACCGAGAAAGGATGTTTTATCGAGAACTTGATAAATACAAAATGTGCGATCGTTCTTGATTTCTTCATCACTTACTCAATGTTGATCAACAAGAAATCAAAAATTTTCATTTTGTAATAAAAAGAATCATGTATGTTATACCACTGATTAGTGAGCAAAGGCATTCAATGGGCTTTGATGTTATTTTTATTAAGGAAGGTTCAACGGAGGTTTACGAAAAATTTTCTTGTTAGTATTGAGTAGTTGGACTTTGAAGATATACAGAGGAAATTGGGCGTAATATTTATTACATCATGGTAAGGTGTAAAAAGCAAGTTCAACTAGGGAGCAAAATAACTAATTCTCATTTTATTTTTACTTAAAGCCATCATCGATAGAATATTTTATAATATACAAGGTATGTGTATATTTTATCATGTCATTAATATGTTTCAATTGTTTGTTTGCCTTTATTTGTCGTTATTAATACATTAATGGTAGGATAGACAAATCTTCGATTCACTTTTATTTCTAAAGATAGCGAAGTTTTCAAATTAGGTAATGGTTCCCGAGTAATGAATTACATACTTTAAATTGTGAACGTAATTCTTTCTTGCTAAAAACAGATAATACTGTAACATTCGAATTGTTATAATTAAAGTAATTACTATACCCTATTTTGCAATCCACCTCTTGATTTATGCTGGGTATATTTCAAATTTATTGTAATTTTATTGGTCATGTAATTGAAAAAGACTGGTATAAATCAACTAAACCTGCTTTTTAGAAATATTAAACGACTTAACCGCTTGTATATTTATTATAATAAAAATCGATTAATGAATAGAGTCGAATAACATCTCTACTACTTTTAGATAAGAGAACGGGTACTTCCACTACTAAATACGGATTGAAGACTAGAAATCAATTATTCCTATTAAAATAAACAATCCATCTCATTCCATAATACGCCCGTAATAAAACGGGACAACCCCATTTCCGGCGAAATAAAATGTACATCCCGTTTTTCGCTTTTACCTGAAGTAGTAATTGTTTGAATCATCTCACGAAATTTGGCGGTTGATAAAACAAGGGGATGATCAAACTTTATATCATAACTAGAATCCGGTTCAGCATCCGGATATTTTCTTATATCATTATGAATGTCAACGTCAAACAACACAATCAAACAAAATCACTAATAACATCATATTAAACGTCAAAATATGTACCTTATTATAGAAACAAGCAAACAACGACCTCGATGTCTTGTGCTAAACTTTAGCACTTTTGATGTATTATTTTTGTCATACACTATTCCAGAAGCGTATGTGATATCATATGCGACAATATCATAAAATAAATTGTCTTTATTTGAATAGAACGCATTGTATAAGTCTTCATATTCAGATGAGAACAAAAAAGAATTCGTTATTAATTTACCTGATGCGGACGACAATTTACAAGGAGGCCGACATTTAAGTGCATCAATCAAACCATTTTTAAGTTCCCAATACCACAATGTAAGAAAGTTATCATTCTCACTTCTTATAGATACGTCGGCCATTCCACGAATTGACACTTTTGAATTATAAATATTACATATTGGTATTTAATGATGAAGAAGGAACAACGATACCTACTCGCCGTATCCAGTAAGTCCCTGTCCAATTTTTGCATACTTTTTTTCCAGGCATCTTCATTTATACCGATATCATTAAATTTCGCATTTGAAACCCTTAGATAATGTAAATCACCAAAATATATTCACTAACGCACTCATGCACAACTTACAAAACTCATCTCAAACCACATATTAAAAGGACGTTCATTGAAAGAGAGTAACCTTTTAACAGTCTCTTCTACATCTGGAAATCCTGATTGTTTAATGCGATCATCATTATGCACCATATAATATAATTGACGGGCGAATTGATATTTTTCTGTCAAATTTATTTTGCTCAAGTACATCTATGAGCAGAAGGATAAATAACAGAAAAATTCAAAAATGGGTCTTTTAACATAGTGTAAATTTTTTTTTTCTGTTTTAGCACCTTTTGATGTTCATCTTCGAGCTCTTCCAATGGTTTGGTACTTTGCACACCAGTACTTTGAGACTCGAAAACCTTTTTATTACGAATGGATTATTTTAAAATCCAGTTTAAAAAAAAAAAAATCAATAATGAATATTATTATTGCATGTACGGTGTTTGCTTGTTGCTTGATTTTGATTCGTTCTTTTTGTGCATTTTGAAAATCATTTAAGAGACTAGTAAGCTCATGCTCACTTAATGGCAACTTCATTACAGATAACCTTAACAGTTGGTTTGTACATAACGATAATATATAACTATAAAAGTCACGCGATTTGTAACACAGATCACAAGGGAGCATCACGCGATTTGTAACACAGATCACAAGGGAGCATCACGCGATATTTGACCAATCGAATATAGAAATTTGATAAACCTGACGAAAATAAAAGCGGTAGTCTAAACCTACCTTGTCGGGAAGACAACTTTTCTTATATAAACATACTTGATCCTAACCTAACTATAATCTAAAGTGGCCCTTCCCTAAGGTTAATTTTAAAATATTAAATTATAAGGGTCTGCCGCTTTAGGGATCCCCCCAGTATGGTCAAGTAATTGAATTATAATTCATCGTCAGTGCGATGCTTATTAGATTAACTAGTTTTTTTTCTTTAAAAAAATAAACAGAACAAAAAATTGTTAAACCTTCTTTATCCAAAATTTTGTAAGGGGATTTTTTCCAGGACAAAAAGAACAGGTTCATGCACAAAATTTAAGAGGTGATTTTTTTAAATCTGATTTTCATGTTACACGCATCCTGATTGGTAGATATAGGATAACCTTCTCGTGATTTGTTGATCACATGAAATTGAATAACACGTTATATTGGTCATTTATAACAATCAACCAATCAAATTATACTAGGTTAACAGAAACTATTGCAAGTCCAAAGCAGAGGCCTGCATTGGGTCCCGCAGCCGGGCATGAAGAAAATTTTACAACTGCGGGCCAGAGCGGGCCTAAAAATTTTCAAAATTTAATAATAAATTTTGCATGCTGGGCCAGCTTGAAAAAAAATTATATATTATGCGGGCTGGGCCGGCAAAAAATTTTTAAAACTAAGTGCCACAAAAATAGGTAATTTGCAGGTCCTTAGTCCGAAACCTAATAATAATAGACGTTATTATATTTAAAAATACTCAATTGATAAATACAGAAAAAAGCTAGTCTAAACATTAACGTCTTTTTGTTTATTTTATATTTGCAAATCACTTATATGATTGGCCAATCAAAATCCGTAATTTGTATACGCACAGATATTGGATGCTCTATATCTCTACAGTAATGTTCTTCGAACAATTAAATTTATAAACTTAAATTCTTTATCATTTTTCATAAAAAAATAAGAAAGAAAAAAAGTTTACATACATATGCTTTTAAGTACTTATTATGTTTTTAATGTCATGTATATTTAAATATTTATAATTATTGTATTTAAATTTTTTTTTTGATATTAAGGTAAGGCCTTGCTTATATCTTTATTAATAATTTAAAATGATTATATATATATATGCTATGACTAAGGTCAATATTTGCAGTCAGTGTTAATCATTAAACTACTAACTATATAGCTACTTTTATTTGTATAAAACAAAAAATTGAAAATTACATGCAAAAATAAAAGCTCAGACTAGTTTATTTGTAATTTAAACCTACTAAAGTGGTCAAAACTTATCTAAGTTTGAATATTTAGTATATAATTTGATAACATGTTATATTTGATTCATAGAATAGTCTAAATGTTGATTTTGTGAATTGCTTGGCTAATAGAAGAATATATGTTTATATAAAAATATAATTGATTGAGAAGTTTGCAAAAGCATAAATAAGTGTAATTTTTTTAAAAATATGTGTTTTGTAATTAGATTAGATGATCTTAAAAATTGATTAATTGGTTAAGATTAGAATTTATTTTGTTGCTTTTTTCAGATAGAAAAATGAATTCAATATATTTTTTATAGTTACTTATATAATTGTTTATTAATATTAAGAAAAGTATTAATAATAATTTGAGAAGCAGTTTTATATAAAATATTAGAGTTTTGAATTATTGATATAAGAAACTTTGAGATAAATTCTTTAAGAATAAGATTAAAATAAAATATATTAAGTAATGTATATAAAAAATTAAGAGCTTAATAAAAAGAATGCCAATTCATGTATAAAAAAAAAAAAAAAATTAAGAGCTAAATGATAAAGAATTTTGATAATTAGATTATGTTTTTAATAAATATTAAGATTAGATAAGTTATTAAAAATAATTTGAGTAATAGAAGTATGAATAATTTGGTTAAATAAAAATAGATTAGTACAAATATACCAGTAAAAAAAGAAATTAGATAAGTTATAATAGAAACAAGTAGTGTTTGGATATTGGTTTAGATAAATTGTATAATATAATAAGTATGTTAACAACTTATTAAGAAAAATTTTTGTTTTAAAAAATTTTAGTTGGTTAAGTTTGAAGTTAGTAATATTGTAAAAAGCTTTTTAATTGTAATTAAAGTAAAGCCAAGTAGATTTCCAATTAAACTTAGTAGAAATATGACCATTTACTGTTTTATTTTTATAATACTTATATAGCTAAAATATGAGTTTTACAAATTTGTTTGATAAAGTATTTTGTAAAAAGTTTTATATAATACTGTTTCTATTAAAGAATATAATAAGAGTTGTAAAAATTTGTGTAGTTAAATGAAAGAAGTGATAACAATGAATATTATTTGGTAAAAGAATCTGCTTACTTATTAAGATAGTTATTTGAATAAGTTTGTAATTTGTAAAAAATAATTTATAGTTTATATAATTTAATAATATTTAAAAGAGTATATTCTATTAGTTATGAATTAAATTTAAATAACTTATTAGGATAAGTTAAGTTAAAGATTATTAAATTTAGAAAATACTGATTAAGAGTTAGTAAAAATATTAATAACTAAGTTTTGAGAGGCTGTTAAGATTGTAATAATAATTGAAAAAGTTTTGCTTTATAAAATAAGAGTTAGAATTGTATTTTAGCAAAAAAGAAATTAATAATTTGATTATGATTATCAATTTAGATTCAACTAATATCTATAATATATTGATCAGTACCAATATCAATTACAGAACCATCAATATAGAAAGATAATTGTTAATAAGAAGAATTGTAATAAAATAAATATAACTTTGTTAATAAATTTACTTAAAAAAAAGGTTTCAGAAACAATTGAGTTAATAATAAAAATATTTAATAAAGGCAGAATGCAAGTTGGATGTTTAAAAATTATAGATCAAATAAGATCTAAATAATTGGCATTTAGATTAAGTTAATAGTTTGGATTAGTTCTGTCTAGAAATTATGCTAAGATAATTGCTAAACTACAATAATACAAGTTTGATTAATTCTATAAGAATTGAAATAGAATCTTTTATATTATTTATAGTTAACAGAAACTAAAGAATAAAATTTTGTATAGTTTAGATTTATATTAGAAGTCTAATAAATGATAGAGTAATAATTAGAAAATATAAAATATTTTTATATTTTTTTAATAATAATTTTATTATTATAGTATAAAAGTAATTAAAGTTTAAATTTAATAAATGTTTTAGATATATAAATAATATGATAAGCAAAGAGGTGATTGGTAATATGGTAAGTTATTTTATAATAATATTATACTAAAATTGTATCTTTTAAATAAAAAAACTAGAAAGATTTTCTGTTTTTAAATAAATATATCAGTTTTGATTATATTTTTAATCAAGTAGGATGTTGTTATCTGTTGTGCAGAGTTGTTTCAAATATATAATATTTGATTGTCTAAGTTGTTTTTAAAAATTAAATATTTTGAATATTGTAACAAAATTGATTTTATCCCATGCCCCCACAGTCAAGGTCAACGGTTCAAGTCCGGCTGGAGGCAAAACTAAAAAGATTTTAGCCTCTGTAACCCAATAAGGAGCCAGCAATTGAACGCGAAGCCCTGTGGT
>CAJVQA010011779.1:0-10510 GCA_910591915.1 Cetraspora pellucida
ATTAACGTCATTGTATAAAGTTTGAACAGTGGTCTCATGACCCCGTAACTTACTCAGATTGGCCAAATTGAATCACAAGACACGCCGCATTACCTATGAAATGAAGAAAAAAGAATATTAACGAAAGTACTATAGCAATTAAATTGTTTAATAAGGAAGTTATAGAACACTTATCTGATCCAACACTATTACTAAAAATTTAGCTAACCTAATTATTAGGACCAATTCTTTTTACACCTCGATCGTAGCCTTATCAGTATTAAGGTTTGGTTATTTTAGTTAGTGTTCCGGTTAGAGTGATTTGGTTAGTATTGGTAGTGAGTTGTCATATTCGCCCACATATTTCCCAATGCAACCCACACTTTCACAATGTAGGAAAAGACGTAGATTACCATACTCAGTGTTTTTAGTCATTCAACATACTAAGTTGGACGTGGTTGCAACAGAAAAGAAAAGACTTAGTAATAGTGACAGGAAAGAGAATTAGAACCAACCCGGAAGATACTTACCTGTAGTACTTGTCAAATATAACCGCTTTGAAAAAACGTGCTGAATTGGGAGATATTATCCTAGCCATTAGGCCTGCCTGGTTACACTAATAGAATCATTGTGATTCACTATAAAAATTTCGCATTAGTACTTTTACGATGACACAATATGTGGCTGAATTAGGTTGTAAAATTCAATAATTACATATAAAACCACTGTGAAACAACGTAGAAAACCTTCTACAAATTTCATAAAACCAAAATAAAACCTATGTTATTGACATAGTAAACCACTGCAAAATGTGCAGAAAGTCCAAAAAGGCTTTAAAATATCAGTTGTCCAACTCCAAGATAGCGAAATTGAAGCTTACACTTACTAACGATGTCGATACAAGAACAATAGCTCTAACAAATCACAACTGTAAACGACACGATGATTTCGACAAATGATAATGTAACGAAAACAAATTTCAATTCTTTAAAATAAAAAAAAACTAATTAGTACAAACAAAAAAATTATTTTTAAATGTCAATTTGTATAATTCGCAAATAAAATTTTTTTCAAGATAAATATTCTAGAAGTCCAGCTCACGATAATTAGTTCTTTTCGGAATTGTACACAAGTTCTATTTCTATATAATTAGAAAAAAAAACATTAGACTGGCTCTAAACAAGTAGATCATCAATGCAAACAAAAATTTGCATTTAATGCTTTCTATATGTTATTTTAGTGTCCAGAATGCAAACTAGAGTTTAAAAATACCATCCAGGGTATATTATAATAAATAAAAGTTTCTACTTGCCTTTCGAATATCAAAATTTTTTTCATAAAAAAAGATTATTTTGTCTTTACTTTGATTCAGTGATGGTTGTAGCATGTTTTTAAAGATCCAATAAAGCCTAGCAAAATATATCTGTCGATGCTTTTTCTCTTTTAATCCAAGAAATTAGAAAGCAAAGCAAACATGCATTGTTAATCACAACAATCATAAATAAACCGGAATGATGATGTACATGCGATGTCATTATTCTCGCTCGGATCTGTTTATTATTCGAAGAAGATACACTATGGGGGAGTGTGCCACGCTGTGGCTCTTTATTTATATATATGCCAATATATTACATTATGAAAATAACGGTAATACTGTATATGTATAAAATGTTGTACGAAGGTCATGTGACGAAGATTTACAAGAATCGGGCATATGTTATGATATGCCGCGTTTGGAGAGATGGCCTACGTGCATCAAAAGGTGAATAACATTTCAAAGAAAAAATGTATATATATATATACAGGTAAGTTTCATTGAGCATTGGGAAGCAAGCTACGAAGCAGATATGCTATCATCATCCTATTTCCTTCTTTCCATTTTTTTTTTTTGCATGTCCCCAAGCATCCCACATTTTTGTGTCTGATTTTTTTTTTTCTTGGAGGGGGGCCGAGAGGGATCACAGCATGAAAGAGTGAGAACAAATTTGGGCAGTGAAGAAAAAAGGCACTGCCGGTCCTAAGTTTCACAATTTCTCTTTTAATAGCCATTTCCAGTTTCATATTTGTTTTAGGGTTGGTCCAGGAGCGATCCTCATGATAATAACCTTAGCATAACTATCGTCATGCGTCAGGTCATTATTCTTACTCAGATCTGTTTATTATTTGAAGAAGATACACTATGGGAACAAAAAGAGAATCGTGAGAAAGTATACATGTAAGCATAATAAATTCTATTTCTCTGAATGTTTACTATCATGATATTCCTTATCATTATTTATATGCATATATTATATATCTATTTGTGTTGTTGTTTTTGTTTTTTTTCTTTTTTATATCTGTATCCTGCATTTCTAATTCCAGACTCAGTAATCCTTCATTTTTCTTTCTTTCTTTCTCTCCTTTTTTTTTTTTTATTATTATTATTATTTTTTTTTTTAAAGGGAGATCTATCTTCTATCTCTTTTATTTATAGTCAATTATACATATATAAGATGAATACATGTGAAAAAACTATATTATGAGAGATGGGGGTAAGAGTTACTTTACTCTCAACCTATTCTTTGCTAGAATGGTTGTTAAACCTCTAGTCTTCGAGAAGATGCATTAGAGAAGTTAGTCTATTGTTTATATATTTTATTAGTTTTCTTTCTATAAAAGATGGGGTCAAAGGCTTAGTTTTGTTTAGTATTGGAGTCTGTATTGGGGCCAGGGTTGAAAGAATTGAATTATGACTTGTTTTTCTAAAGACTAATCAAATTGTTTTGTATATTTCTGTAATAATGTTATGATGTATTAATGAAGTGTATTTGTGTTTATAGTTATTTGTACTAAAAGGTACTAAAGTATTTCTAGTAATGAGTTCTAGTAATATCTGCTTAGTTATATGTATAGTAATGAATGCTTTGACAAAAGCATCCAAATGCAAATATGGTATTTCTAATTTTTGTGAAGTTTTATATACTGTTTGTCAAACTAGAATTGAAAACCGTATGTGATTTTGGATACAAATTAATAGATAAACAATATTCTTAGAGGTACTATGTTATCTTGAACATAAGTGGTTTGGATATTTTTTCTTATTTCTCCAATACAGTAATAGGTAAGTTGAAAGTTCTTCAGATAGCAGTTTAATCTTGAAATTCTTGATTGCTGAGGATGATAGGTCAGTGTTTAAAGCTAGTAGTTTTTCTCTATAAGAAATATATTTTAGTATGAAAGTTCAATTAATATTGTTTTATGATATGTGTCAGACTGAAATAGGTTGTTGACAAAACTATGACAGTTGGTTTGTAATTTGATGAATATGTTTTAGAGTAGTTTTTAGCAAATATCCATATGGTTTGTTAAGAAGTCTTAGAACAAAACAGTTATATAGAAAATATTGTAACACTGGGTCTAATAAGAAAATTATATCTGTAGTTTCTTTGATTTTTATATTTTCATCCAGTATAATGTTGAGTTTCTGATTACATGAGAGTGCTTTTAGAATTAGAAAAAGATATGTGTACTGCTACTTGTCAAGTGCAGAATAGTTATAAGACTTAATAGAAGTTACCAAATTGATATATGTAATAAAGGTAGGATTGTCTATACAGATGTTTATTTCTGTATATGAATTGACTGTAGTAAGAATAAAGTTTAGTAAATTAAGCATCATGCTTATATGTAAATGCCATTGATTAGTAAAGCAACCAAAACAGATGTTAGTATTTTGTATATAGCATTTTGCTATTATTTGAGAATTGTTGTTTACTGCCTGTTGGCCGAAGGTTAAGTAAATTGTTAATGTTTTTATAATAAAGTTAGCTTCTGTTAATGTTTTCCAGAGGTTAATTAGAAGTTTTCAAAAGAACATAAAGGTCTTTCTAGTATTGGGTTTACATCTTGTGATTGCTCTCGAGTTATAATTGTTGATTTAATATAGTTTAGTACTCTTTTAAAATCCACAGTGTCTAAATGAATTTTCTTTTTGCAATCAATCTGCAGGTTGTATAATGATGTTGTTACATTGAAGTAGCAATACTTGGAGTAATATGATCGATTCCTTAGGTTATAGCCTATACATGCTGATATTGTGTTATTTGGTTTTAGAATGTAATGTTGAGTTTTGAGGACTTTGTTGTGAGAATTATGTATCTTGTCAATAATAGAATTATTTGTAATTATCTAGTCTTTTTCTTTAGGATTCCATTAAGACAAGATGTAAGGGTTTACATATGAGAATGTTGATGAAGGATTAATAGAGGCTACTATTAAGTTATGAACTATAAGAAACTAGTGTGAACAGCATCTTCTTAGTATCTTTTTAACATTATGATAAAAATTGTTCCACTCTAGAAGCTCTGAGTTAGTTGCATTTAGAAATTATTCTATACTAGTGATGTTATGATTGTTTAGCTTTTCTTTAATATAAGAACCTCTAGAATGATTTAGCAGAATTTGGTTTATTGAGATTCCAGTAAAGGTTTTAAGATAAGGCCAGTTGTCACTATTTCATAAAGTGCAAGTATCATTTGGCTAGTTTGTGTATTTAGTTGTAAAGCTGGAAAGATTGGAAGTTGGTTGAGAATAGAAATATTAGTAAGAGCTGAGTTTTGTAATTGTTATAGTTGTAGCTTTAAGAAGGAGGAATTAAAATTATGATGATTTAAATTTTTTTGAAATATCACTACTAAGAAAAAAAGTTAAGTCTAAACTAAGTTGCTTAAAGCATAGATGTCTAGGTTGAATAAAAATGAGTTTGGAACTCCCTAAACCAGTTTTGTTTTATGTTTAACTAAACTAGTGCAGATCTTGTTAAGTGTGTTAATTTGAGTATTAGAAAGAAATATGAAGTGCAATCTATAAAGCAAACTTGGGAAGATAACACTATTTATTATATAGATTACTTGTTTTTCTGTTATATAAGCAAATTGTAGCTTTTTAGATTAATTGTTGTCTCGGCTATAATTTCTTTTTAAATAAGTATTTGTTTTTTATTAGTAGAGAACCATACTTCTAGATACTTAAATAGTGTTCCATTGGTGATTGCTATTAATTGTTCATTTTCAAAAGTTATACTATTATCTGGATCTTTTGAGTTTGTTGCTAGAATTGACTTAGTAGAATTGACTTTTATATTGGCAACATTATAAAAGAAAGAAACTATATAGAGAATGTTGGTAAGAGAGGTTTTGTTAGGTGCAATCCACAAAGAGTCATTCATGTATGCTATTACTAAGGTATGAATTTCTTTTGGGTGAATGAATGGGATTTCTTCAATAAATCCCTAATATTTGATATGAATTCTAGATATGAGAGGGTCATAATAGATTTTTCAAACAAGTGGTGAGATTGTTTATCTCTGATCTACTCCATCTTTAACAGAATAGGATTGAGTTAGTCCTAAACTAGTAATTACTTTGTTTGTATGATGATAAAGCAAGTATGATAGCAAATTGATTGCTTTGTTGGATATGTGTATTCTTTCAAGTGATTTGCAAAGAGTTGGTATATGAATTAAGTCAAAAGCTTTAGATATATCCTAGACAAGATCTAGATTTCTTTTTGGTTTATAGTTGTGTCTTCTAAGATGTGAGTGAGTTGAGAAATAGGTTAAAGTATTAATTGATAAGAGAAAGCTGCAAAATTGTAAAGAGAAAGCACTTGGTTGTGAACTAGAATGTCTATTAAATGATTTGTTAAAATATTTGTAAAAATTTTTCTGATGTAGTCTATTAAAGTAATTGGACAGGTGGTATTTAGTTTGTAATTATATTATTGTTTTTTAGAAATCAGCTAAATATTAGCCTGTAATCATTGGTTTAGAACTATTTCTTGTGTTATGCAGCTATTGAAGATATTTAGTAGAACTGTAAGAGCTAAGAATAGTAATTGCTAAAGAACTTCATTTGCAATTCTAGAGAGTCCAGTTGCTTTCCCTTTAGGGGCTAGATCTATTGTTTATATTAGTTCAGTCATTGAAATAGGTAAGAGAAGAGTATTGTAAATATTATTCCATATGTGCTGAAGTAAAGAGTAGAATGGCTTCTATTATTTCCATAAAGAATTGTTAGAAGGGTTATTTTTTGACCAGTTTTGAAATAGATGTGTACAGTTTCTTTAATCTCCTTTTGATTTGTAATTATACTATCAGATGTTATAACTTTTTCATAGCTAATTGGATTTGCTTGCCTTAGTAGGATACTATCTAGCATTTGACTAGTATTGTCTTTAAAGTCAGAGTACTTGCGATTAATATAAAACTTAATTTGCTCAGTTTGTTCCTATTTTTTTTCATAGTTGCATGCTTGCCAAATTGCATGTTTATATTGTTTGACTCGATCTATAGTGTTTACCTGTGAATGAACAAATTCTTCTTAAATAATAAAAGTAATGCTAATTTCTGCTAAGGTGGCTGGTTTTGTTAAGTACTGATTGGCCTGAACTATTGTGTCTGCTACTTTATTTGATAGTTGTTATAGGCATTTGTTAATATTTTTAGAGCTAAGTAGAGCTTTGTTGCCTTTAGTTATATTGCAAAAAAAGGCTGTGGGGCTGTAAAGGTGTAAGGAATGTGTTTATTCATTGCATCTTTTATTTTTAATGATCAGTAGTTTTATGTTCTATCAATATCATCTTTATCCATGTTTGATAAAGAGGTTTCATAAGAATTAAATGATATATTTATCATATTTGCAAATTCATTCCATGTATTTGTTGTAGTTTTTTTATATAGATATATTTTTCTTTTTTTTTTTGTTTCTGAAAGCTTTTGGCAAATAGAAATTGGTATGCCATGTTGTGTTTAGTATATGATGCTCACTATTAGTAATATAAGTAGTGTCAATTATTGTTGGTAGATTAATGGCTAAAAGTATATTTGAAGAAACCCAAAAATCATCTATTTGATTGGTTGAATTAGGACTATGCCAAGTAGGTGTTTGTATATTATAAAAATCTAATAAGCTAGTTAAATTGGCAGAATTTAGATCAGTGAAAAATAAAAGTTGTTTGTTTCTATGCTAATTTGCATTGAAGTCATCTAGGATAATCAAATGCCAGTTTTGAGATCTGGCCTCTGTGACCCAGGAACAAATTTGAGATTGTGTCTGTCTTAAAAGTGAGAAATGGTTTGAAGAAAGATATGTTAAAATAATGTAAGATTTGTTGTTATTTAGAAAAAAGAAATTGATGCAAATTGCAATGCCAGGTAGAGTATTGATATTATAAATATAAGGCTGTAGTTGGTTGCAAACTAATAAAGCTGTTCCCAAGCTAGCTTCTCTTTGATTTGAGTCATATAATAAAAAGTTAGATGTAAATATCTTGTAAAAAGGATTGATATACGATTTTGCTGCTGAGTTTTTTAGTTTAGTTTCAGTTATAGAAATTATATGTAGATTTGATTCTACACAATGTTTGATCCAGTTTTGCATTTTTAGTATATTGTTAATGCCTCTAATGTTGTGCATAGTTATGTTGATTTTTTAATTTAAATTTAGTTTAATTTTTTTTGTTTCATTCTTGTTATCTGCTGAAAGCAGATTGTTTATGTGATAGCTTGTACTTATTAGAGATCCATATTGTCATCTTCTTCCCTATCTAACATTTGTGTATGTGTGGTTGTTGTTTGTTTTGATGGATCAAAGATTTCAAAAGATGGTTCAGGTAAGTCTATGAGGTCAAAAATGTATTCTGGTAAAGAGTGATAGGTGAAGTTTTGTCTAAGAGTTTCTATAACTAATTGAATATTATGATGTTTTCATACTAGAATGTCTATATTTGTAATTTGTTTTTGTTTAAGAGCCAACTGAAGTTGTTCTACTGTTGATGGTAATTGGGCAAGGTTGATTCAACTTCTAACTATTTTCTTTTTCTTTCTATTTGAATCCAAGTTTGAGGTATGACATGAAAATAATAGTGCTCCTATAATGCTTTGACAGCTATATTTAGCTTTTTAAAGATTGATATTGGTAAAGTTAAGTTGACCAAAGTGACTAAATTGGCATCTTTAGGCAGATCTGGAAGATCTGTATAGTTGAAGTTGCAATAAGCTTGTAGTAATGTTGATGGGATATTGTAGATTCATGAAACACGCTTGATAAAGATATTTACTTCTTTTGTGCTCTGTAATGTAAATGTAAAGTTGAATATTTTTAAATTTGTTGGATCTATAGGTAGTTGTCTTCGAGAAATAATATAGTTGTTAGGTAGTTTAGTAAAAAAATAGTCCATGTATAATAATCTGATGTGTTCCTTAAAATCATTTTAACTTTTAGATAAAAAGGGAAATCTCTCTCTTAGTTTGGGTGTCAAGTCTTGTAAAATAGAAGGCAAAGGGCTTTTTGGTGCTAGTAAATCAAAGTATTCAGCTAGGATTTGCTGAAAAATATAGTATTTTTGTAAAGTCTCTTTATAGTAAGCTAGCTTTTTTAGTTTAGCTCTGTCCATAATAGAAAAAGATGTTGTACTTCGTTTCTTAAATCTTTATATAAAGCTAGTAGATTTTCACAATTGTCTGTAATATATATGTCTAGTAGCTTATTGAAAAAGAATATTAAACACAGTGTTCTAACTGCTAGTATAAGAACCTAGTGGCTTGTAATAGGTAGGTCAAAGAGAATAGCTTGAGACAGATGGTCTGAGATGAGTCCTGATGTATCAGGCAAGAGAATTAGTAGTTTATTCATTAGTTCTAAGATTGCTTTTCTTGTTATTTCAAAGTTTAGATTCTGTTGAATTTTTGCAAAACCAATTAAGTAGAAAATATATTTTGTGATTTCCCATATATTTAAAAAATTAAATTCAAATTGATTAAGTAATCTAGTGTCAGCTTTGTATGCAATAATTCAAAAATTTGGTTTCAGTTTTTTTTATTAGTAGCTAATATATCATGCTGTTTTTTATATACATCTAGGGCATCAGTAAATAAGCTGTTGAATTCATTCTGATGTTGTGATCAAATTGCTAAAACTCGAGTAAAGCTTCTAAAGAAGGCTATGTTTTTATGAAAAAATTTTGCTTTTATTGCTGTTGAAATATGAATAGTGGTTAGTTTTGTTAACAACTTGTATCTGATCAGTTCTTTTAAGTTTTGAAATAAGGTTAGTGCATTCTTGGTTTTTTGTCATATCCAAATTGTTGTATCAAATAATTCTAGTTTTTTTTGTCTAATTTTTTCTAAAGCTGTCTGCATATGTTTTTTCTATTATTTTTCTTTGTCTGCTTTGAAATGAGGATTTGGGGTTCTTTTAGTTCTCTCTGGAAGGTTATTAACTAGTGCATGGCTGTATAATATTTTTTTTGTAGTTGTTCTTCAAGTATTATATCAGTTGATCAGATTTCTTTATTGTTATCATTCTCTATATTTGTTGATATGTGTTTTACTTCCATATTGGGTTGTTGTTTTAGAGTGCTAGCATCCAAGTTAAGCTGGAGCATTAGATTAGATAGGACTGAGTTGTTTGTTTTTTCCATCTGCATTGGTGAAAAGAAAGCAGCATCTATATTGTTTGGGTTTTGGATTAGGTCTTGCTCAGTTTGGTTATTTATGAAAAAATTTAAGATTGTGGTTGTTGTTGTTGTGTGTAATGATGTCATTGCCAGATTTTTTAAGAGTATGCTAGAATTTCTATTTTTTTTAATAACTTTTTTTTCATTAGTATTATTATTATTGCTTGCTTGTATAGGAATATCAATTTTGCTATTAGTTTTATACTTCTTCTTGTTGTTTTGATTATTTATAGTTTCTTAAATGAATCGTATTTGTGTATACTGTTTAAAATATTTGTCTTGGAACTTATTGTTATCTTTACTAGTGTTGGTTCCAGTTGCCAACTTAGTTAGCAACAATAGTAAAAAGGAGACTGGAGTGCAAAAAGCTTTTTTGTAACTTCGTTTAATTTTGTTAAAGTTGTGCTATGCTATTTGTTAATGCTAATACTTAGTTAATTAGTTAAAATATGTTTTAGTTTAGCTTTTTCAAAAAATTTTCTATTTTCCTAATTTTGCTATAAAATCGGAATTTTTGGAAAAGAGTTTTTTTTTTTTCTTTTTTTTTGCTATTTTTGTTAGGACTCTTTTTTTTTTCTTTTTTTTTAAAACACCATTTTTGCTGATGTGTTTTTATTATTATAGAAAATGATTTTGGGTATAGTGCCACTGACTGAGATAACTATTTACTTATGCTTATAATCGTAATAATGTTAGACCTGTCTTCATTGCACTTATTGCCTTACCAATTTGCGGACTGTGTCCTGAGTATTTTCTATCTAGTGTTAATCTACAAAAATAATCATAACTCTTGAACCACTGAACAGAATTCGATGAAACCACTACCATTCAAATCAGCTCACTAAGACAATTCTAATGAGGTATAAATCATCCATTTCTGATTACAGTATCACAAGATCGAATCTGATAACCAAATTAATAAGAAAGCTGCAATCTGATTGGTTGATAATAACTGCGCAAAATATCATACATATAACATATATCAAATATATGCATTTTGAAGCATCTATATTTTATATTATCTTTAGTTTACATA
>CAJVQA010011780.1:0-10509 GCA_910591915.1 Cetraspora pellucida
CTCTATGTATTGCTTGCTTGTGTGTTTTAGTGTTATTTTATGTTTTTGCTTCCTGTGGATTTCGGTCGAGGGATCTACAGGGGAGAGTCTAACTGAATATGAAATAAAATCGTAGCTAAACAGTATTTTAAATTTTTTACTAACTTTATTTATAAAAATAAACCTTTTATAAACTAATTTTTGTTATTTCTTTTGAATTTATTCATTTTACCCTTATTATATTACTCAAAAAATTTATTACTACTCTCTTTATTTTCTTAATTATTCTAAAATTTTAACTTCTTACAACTTAATTTTACTTTATATTACTTTAAATAGAACACAAGTTGCATTAAAGCTAGCCTGCCTATATCTTATTATCTATAATAAATATAAAATTATTAATGCAAAAAAAATTTATAAAAACCTCAAACTCTATTCAATATACTTTAAACTTTATTACTACATTATTGAAAATAATATTAACCAACTTCTTTTTAAAATTAAAACTAATAATAAATTTAATGTTAATATTTTTTTCAATAATTCAAATTACAATTTCTTCAAATATTTTAAATTCTTTCTTTTAAAAACTATTTATAGATATGGGACTTAGTAAAATGGATAAGTTGTCATACTCTCAAGTGGTAGGTTGTGAGTTCAAAAACTATTGACAGTAAAATTTAGATAATTACCTATGTAATATATAAACAGTATTACACTGATAGCATTTTGTTAATTAGTTGGAATAGTATATCTGTAACTATGATCATACCAGTATGACTAGCAGGTTTGAGACATCTGTATAATCTTGGTTACACAGAGGAAGGCAAACTGATACCAGGTGGTGCAAATCTAAAATAAGTTCTTGGGCTATGTAAATCTATAGAATTAAGAAGCTAAAGCTCACTTGAAAATTTTGAGCAAAAAGATAATCAGATCTTTGACAGTACTACTGTAAAGGCTAGATCTAGGAAATGAATACCAATATGAAGGAATTAGGTAGGCAAAAACCTCAGATGAGAGGTACTACCCACTAGGCTATTAGATTTTAGACCAGAGGAAAAGGATATTAGATTGGTCTCAATATACTAAGAAAAGATTACAGTTCTTTCAGACTATCTGGATTAAAAGTCTGAGTTCAAAGCAGGAGTATACTAAAAGTACTAGAGATAAGTTGTAAAGTCAGTACTGAGATTTGGATGAACTTTGTAAGGGTAGCTTGTATTAGTGTTCTAAAAGTAGGTAAATGGTTAACAATAAAGAGCCTTCTGCACCTTACTGGCAGGTGATATACTCTGAAATATATAATGGTCTGGGAACCAGTACAAAAAGAGTAGGTACTATACTGCTTAGATAGTATACTGGTTAGGTATATATAGGGGGTAAGTTGGGATTCCAATATGACAAGGCAGATGATCAGAGAGTTTAAAATGAATAATTTTCTAGTAGATTATAGGTATAGTATTTAGTGTAGAACCTTAGAGCAGACTACTTAAATTAGCAACTAAAAGTTATATACATGACTAGTTGTACTCTCATCTCTGTAAAAATAGTTGTAATAGCTAACCCAATAAAAGTCAATAAAGTATTGCTACAAGTATAGTTTTTAACAAAAAAAAAAAAAACTATTTAATATAATTCAAAATATAATTTGACATCTTATTTAATATTTATAAACAGTAATTTATTTAACTTAACAAACAAAAAACTTTCAAATTTATTAAATTTTAAATTGCTCTTAAACTCTCTGACATTTATAAAGCTCTTTTGCCTTAATAATTTACTATTATCTTTATTACTTTATTATACAAATGCTCTTAATTTTGTTTTAAAGCAGTGCTTTATTATATTTATATATATACTATAAAAAACTGTATTATATTATCTAATAATATTGAACATAATATCAAAAACTTTTTAGCTACTTTTTTTGAAAAATTCTTTAAACACTATCTTGTATCTACAAACACTGATCTAAGTTTAAGTTCTAAATCTAAATAGTTATATCTAATATATTTTTTTTTTTGCTTTTACTAAAATCATAATTTTTAACAGCTATTGCTTTTATTGTATTTTAATTATAGTTATATAATTTGTACAAAGTGTCTACAACTAGCCATATGTACAACTTTTGGTTGTTTATTTTAAGTAGTCTACCTATATAGCAGATTTTATACTAGCTGCCATATCTGTAATCTACTAAAAGATTATCTATTTAAAACTCTGATTCTTATACTTATACTGACAAATAGCATACAAGTTCTGTATACTAAAGTGTTGTCTAATTTAACTTTGATTTTTTTGTCTGTACATCTGTTAACCTGTTACATATTTCAAAGTACATCACCTAACTGTAAGGCTCCAGAGGCCTCTCTGCTAACTAATTATCCACATTTAGTCTCTTATTAACAGAGCTTACTTTTGTAGAGTTCACCTAGACCTCAGCACTGACTTTACAGCATATCTTTAGTATTTATAGTATACATCTGCTTTTGATCTCAGACTTTCAATCTAGATAGCCTGAAAGAACTATGACCTGTCTCTGATACCCTAGAGTCTACCTTTCAAGATTCTTTTTCTTTAGTTCAAGACTTCTAATAGCCTGATTGGTAGTACTTCTTACCTAAGCTTCTTGCCTGCCTAATTTTTTCTATATTAGTATCTATATTCTAGGTCTAGTCTTTATAGTAGTACTGTTAAAGATTTGTGCAACCTCTCTATTTAGGTCTTTTTAAGTAGGCTTCAGCTTTTCAATTCATAAATTTACATGACTATGAAGATTTATCTTAGGTTTGCATTACCTGATGTTTTTTTTTTTTTTTGTTAAAGGCTATACTTGTGGCGATATTTTATTGACTTTATATCAGGTTAGCTATTACAACTATTTTTACAAAGATGAGAGTACAACTAGTCACGCGTGCAACTTTTGGTTGCCTATTTAAGTAGTTCACTCTAAGGTTCTACACTAGATGCTATATCTATAATCTACTAGGAGATTATCTATTTAAACCCTCTGATCATCCACTCTGTCATATTAGAATCCCCAACTAACCCTCTGTATATACCTACCTGGTATACCATCTGAGCAGTATGGTACCTACCCTTTTTGTACTAGTTCTTAGACCATTACACATTTCAGAGTACATCACCTGCCAGTAAGGTGCAAGGGGCCCCCTATTGTTAACTATCTATCTACTTTTAAAACACTAACATGGGCTACCCTTACAGAGTTCACCTAGACCCTAGTACTGACTTCACAGCATATCCCTAGTACTTTTAGTATACCTCTGCTTTGAACCCAGACTCCTCTTCAGATAGCCCAGAAGAACTGTGATCTGTTCTTGGTATATTGAGGCCAACTCAATATCTTTTTTCTCTAGTCTGAAATTCAGCAGTCTGGTTGGTAGTACCCTTCACCTAAGGTTCTTGCCTGCTCAAATCCTTTACATTAGTATCTATTTCCTAGGTCTAGCCTTTACAGTAGTACTGTCAAAGATCCATGTTACCTCTTTGCTTAGAATTTCTAAGTGGGCTCTGGCTTCTCAGTTCTATAGATTTACACAGCCTAAAGACTTATTTTAGGTTTGCACCACCTAGTACCAGTTTGTATTCTTCTGTGTAGCAGGTTATACAGATGCCCCAGACCTGCCAGTTATGCTGGTGTGACCATAGTTACAGATATCCTATCCCAACTGATCGACAAAATGTCATTGTCATAATACTGTCTATATACTATATAGATGATTATTCAAATTTTACCATTAGTGGGTTTTGAACTTACAACCTACCACTTGAAGGTATGACAACTTATCCACTTCACTAAGTCATCACACCCTTATTACCTGATGTTAGTTTGCTTTTTTTTGTATAACTCCAATATTGCACAGATGTCTCATGACCTTCCAGTCATGCTAGTGTAACTGTGTTACAGATATTTTATCTTAACTGATTAACAGAATGCCATCACTATAATACTGTCTATATATTACATAAATGATTATTTAAATTTTTACTATCAGTAAGTTTTGAACTTACTACCTACTACTTGAGGGGTTGACAACTTATCTACTTTACTAAATTACTATATTTCTTTGTTATATCTAATATTAAATATCTTAATTTTTAGATATAATAATAAATTTCTAATAACTTTTTAAAAACTAACACCAATTACTTATTTTTAACAACTTGTAGCTAAAACTAAAATACAGTTTTTAAAACTTAACAAACTTAACAAAACAGATAATAATGATATTATTTATAAAAGTTATTATTTTTATAGTTATTTCAATGTATATTTTAAAGCAGCTGCTATTAATAATCAAATAGACAATCTTTATTTTTGCTAAACAATTAATAAAATTATATTAAAACTAATAGATACTTATTTCTAACTAAAGAATTACCTACTTTTACATAAATCATATAATAAATTTTTTATATTTTATATTAGAAAAGCTTATAAAGAATAATTTTATTCAAAAGCAGAAAAAACTTTGTTTTTTAAATTTAAAATTTAATTTAAAACTTCTAAAATTAATACAATTTTTTTAAATCTAATTCTAATAAATTACTATAAAAAACATATTAACATTATTTTATACAAAATAATTTAAAAAAACTAACAAAACATTATCTAACCTCTTAACAAATTCTAATAATAATGTTATAATATTTGATTCTAATACAAATTAAAAATTTATTAATACTAATTAAGTTATTGAAAATTTCAATATTATTTCAAATAAAAAAACTACTATAGAATGTGGCAACCTAGTGAAGTAGTTAGGTTGTCAACTCTCCAAGTAGTAGGTTGGGTGTTCAAATCTTATCAACAATGAAAATTTGGATAATATCTATATAATATTTATATTATAGCAACTGTTACTAATAATTGGATTAGAATATTTGTAATGATGGTCATACTAGCATAACTGTCAGGTCATAAGGCATCTGTGCAATGTTGGAGTTATACAAAAGAATTCAAACTGACAAATCAAATAGTACAAACACTAAATAAGTCTTTGTGACTATGTAAATCTGTTAAAATTGGATAACAAGAAGTCTATTTGGAAAGATTCAAGTAGAGAGGTAGCTGGATCTTTAATAGCTCTACTGTAAAGGCTAGCTTAGAAAAACAGATATCAAGGTTGTAATATCTGGTTATAGTAGTCAGATGAACAAAAACCTTCAGGTTAAGAGTTTTAAAAATATCACCAATCAGACTGTTAAAACAAACCAAAGAAAAAGGATATTAGGTTAATCTAATATATCAATAGACTGGTCATAGTTCTATACAGGCTATTTAAATTGGAAGTTTGTTAAAAAGATAGATGAAAAGGCGGAGGTATACTAAAGTATTAGGGTTATGCTATAAAGTAGATGCTGAGGTCTAAGTGAACTTTACAAGAGCATAACAGTTTAATAGTTAAGCTCTGATTACAAGTGTTAGTTCTGTCATAGTGATATCTAGATTAGCTGTAAAAATAGATACAGAAGGCTCTAAGAGGTTTATCTTAAAAATAAAATAGTCCTAACATTAAGATGATGTTCTAAGCATCAGATATAACCTAGTAAAATTAACAGGTTTGCAGATTCAGAGGGTTTAAAATAGAATATCCAAGCAGAGATATTAGGTATGACAATTAGTAGAGAACCTCTAGATAGACTCCTTAAATAGGTAATATAGAAAAGTATATATGTAGCCAATTGTATGCTTTTTTTGTAGTAGTTTACTAAATTATATCTATTATTATTAAATAAAGTCAAAAAACCCAAAAGGTCACTTTAACACCAAAAAAGAAAAAAAAAACTACTACTTTACTATTTACAACTTCTTATAATTCTTTTTAATAGCTTTTTTTGTAGAATTTATAAGTAACTTTATAGAAAAAATCTTTTTAAATTATTATCAACATCTTTAGACTTCTATGATTTAAACACTTGCTATAATAAATACTTATTATATTACAAACTTTTTTTTTTAAAAGAACCTCAAACTATATAATTCTTTTACTATTATTTTGACAATTATACTTTATATTTAAAAAAATTTGCTATAATTTTATTAACTAAAAATAAAAAAGAAGCATATAGGATTGAGTCAATAAAAATTATTCAACTTTTTTCTAAGTAAATTTTTTTGAAACTTTAAACAAAGATAACTTAATTAAAACTTTATCAAATTTAATAATACTTTTTTAAAATAAATACTACAAGTTTGTAGAATTCATTTTTTAAAAAAAATATTAAGTTTAATTAAGTTTTTGTTGAGTAATTGTTATTTAAAATTTCAAAAAAATTTTAATAAAAATAATTTGCTTAATTTCTATTGACTCACTCCTATATATCTATCTACTATATAATACAGAACTTCTGTCAAATCATATATTTTCTTTGTCATAAGGCACATATAATATACTACTTAAATCATATACAAACTCTACACTAATTTTAATGTCAATAATTGAAAAAGCAAATAACAATTTTATCTTAATTAATTTTACAATTGAATATATATTTCTTTTTATCAAAATAGGTTCTCTAAACATTAACTGTTTACTACAATCTAACAAAATCTATTACTTACTGAAATGCTCAATAATTAGGCTTTTAATATTTTAGACTTTTTAAAAATACATCTTTCTATATACTAGTCAAATATAAGAAAATTGATTGCTGATTAAAATAGCCAATTTGGCCTGAACTTAATTGTTTATTATTGGCTGATTTTATACCAAATAATAAGTTAAAATTAGTAGTTAATTGACAGACAATTGCTAATAACATTTAGTATAAATTTGGTTAATTAATTGATAGTTAAGTTTAGGCTAAATTGGCTATTTTAATCAACAGTTGAATAATATAATAAATCAACTTATAATTAGCAGTTAATTACTAATAACATTTAGCTCAAATATGAAAATTTGACATTCAAATTCTGGGTAAATCTTAATTTATTCAGAATTTAGATATTGAATTTTAAAAGCAAAATTTATATTGAATATATATTACTATATATATAATTAAAACTAGTTTATTAAAAGCATTCAAAATTTGCTACTAATTATATATTTTTATTAGCAAAATAAAATAAAAAAAATAAATACAAAATTTATAAAAAAGATTTTTCTAAAAAAAGATTAAACTTTTCACCTTCTTTGTTATTCCTTTATAGAATCAAAAGCTGGTCTTTTACCAATTTTTTTTTATATATCTGTGTGTCTTTACTATTATTACTATCTTCATTTTTATAGTCTCTTTTTTCATTGCTACTTTTCTTCTCTTCTTTCTCTTTATTCTTTTTACTCTTATTTTTGTTCTTATTATTATAATTACTTTCATCATCTTTATTTTCATTTACTGCCCAATTAGGAACATTATTAGGCTGGAGTGCTAACAGTGTATATGATTGTTGACAGAAACATCTAAAATTAGGTTTCATGATTATATCAAGAATATTATATAATAGGTTAATTAACTATTAAAATAAAAAAATTAAAATTTTATATAATTAATAAATTAAGATTTGAAATATTAAATTTTGTTATATATTTAATTGATTTTAGATATATTAAATAATATGCTATATATATCATTTAACATACAAAATATCAATTATCAAATTTTTACTAGTATTATATCAATAAAAAAATTACTTTTTTCAATCTTCAAGACAAGCCATAAACATTAATATATATATGATCTTTCTCATCCTTTTCTTAACTAGCATCTGTTAATTCAAATGAATAAACATTATTATTTGTTAATAATTGTATTACTTCCTCTATGTTATAATCAGAAATCCACTTGTTCTTCTTTCTATAAAGGTACTTAAATGCTGCAGCCCACTGAGACATTTTCTATAAAATTAAATCAAAAAATCTAATTAAATTTGAAAACTAAAATTTAGTAAATTATAACTTAAAATTGACCTAAATTTAGCTAGGAATTTAGGTTGATTTTAAGTCATAATATATATAAAAGAAAAATTTATGCATCAATTTTTCAGTAATTTTTATGCATGCATTTATTGAAGTGCATACTTTGGGATTTATCTTGATGTATAGACCTAGTGTTATATTTTGATTTGAGATGTTGCTTCATTATATGAGCCAACTCAGTCTAATCATGCCAAATCGCTTAGCAAGAAGATTATATAGCATAGAAATCATAGTTTCAAACAAATGGTCATTTTGTTCCTGTCATGTCTCATTGATATTAAGGCCAAATTCCTTATCTCTTTCTTTGAAAATCCCAAAAAGTTCATGCTATTAATAATAAAATTAGGTTTAATTAAAAAAACAAAAATAAAATAAAATAAATATATGTCAAATATTAATAAAATTATATTTGATTTAAAAAATAAGTAAAAATATATTGAATATAATTTAAATATATACTTAAAGTGCCTTTCTTCTAGCCTTATTATTCACAAAACCAAGCTGTCTTGCTATTTTCTCTACATCTCTTATAGGAACAGATCTTCTTTGTACAGCTAATAAAGTTTTAGTCCTTTTTCTTCTTCTTACTCAGTCTGCTTCTGTGTTATTGATGCATGATAGCTTAAAACCTGCAATGTATTAATATCATTAGCTAATATAGAATAGGAGTTTTGCAATGCTTTAATTATATTCTCTAAACACATTATTTTATAGTTATGATCTCTCTGAATCTTATATAAATCATTGAATTCAGTCTATAGTAAATGATTTTTTTTAAAAAAAGAGATAGTTGCAAATTAAAGAAAAAAGAAGTAAAAAAAATAAATATTAGTTATAAATCAGTATAAATTCTACTATTATTTAAATAAAAAATAATAAAATAAATATTAGTTATAAATCACTATAAATTTAGCCACCATTAATTCAACCATATTTAAATAAAAAATAATAATAAATATTAGTTATAAATTAGTATGAATTTAGCCACCATTTAAATAAAAAAGAAAAAAATAAAATATAATAAATATCAGTTATAAATTAATATTTATTTGATAGTTGTTTAAGAAAGAAAGAAAAATAATAATTATAAATATTAACATATATTCAGTTAAGTAAAAAAGAATTAGTAAATAAAATATTAGTTATAAATTAGCATAAATTTATTATCATTTAAACAAAAAAGTAAAGAAAAAATTAGTAAATAAAATATTAGTTATAAATTGATATAACTTTATCATTATTCAAGTAAAAAAAAAAATTAGTAAATAAGTTACAAATTGGCATGTTCATTTTTTTTACAATAAATAAAAATTTATCATTCTTAAGCCTTTTATTTCTATCTAATAATTCATAATTTGATAAAGATTCTACTCATTCATCATTTCTACTTCTGCTTTTACTACTTCTGAATTTCAGTAGTGAATAAGATAAATGAATAGTAGGAATAACAGGAGAAGCAGTAATTTTTTGAGAAAAAACAATAATGGCTAGCTGGGTCAAAATAGTAGATAGTTGAGTTGAAATAGTAGATGATATAGTTGAAGTGATGAATAGTTAAGTTAAAAAGATAGTTGATAGTTTGGTCAAAGTGGTTAATGGTCTGGTCAAAGTAGTGGATGGTCTGATTAAAGAAGTAGTAGATAGTTAAATCAAAGTGGTTGATAGTCTAGTCGAAGTAATAGTGGATTGTTGGATCAAAGTGGTTAATAGTCTGGTTGAAGTAGTAGTAGATAGTAGGTTGAATGAATGATAAATAATTGGGTCAAAAAAATAATAAATGATTAGGTCAAAGAAGTAGTGAATTGTTGAGTTAAAGAAGTAGTAGATGGTTGGGTTACAAATTGAAAAGGTTGTAATATTTGTTGAGTATGTTTTGTTCTAGTCATGATAAAAAAAAAAAAATTTTTAAATAAAAATTTAAAGAAAATTTGGAGAAATAAAGTTCTTCAAAAGAAACAGTTCAAATTAGGTATATTTATAAAAATTTTTAAATTCTGATCATTTAAATAACTAATTAAAAAAATAGTATATATTGTTTTTGAATTCATGTTCTAAAATTGAAATATGATGAGTATTATATCATAATTAGTATACTTGTTATATGTCAATTCACAATTTACAATTCATATATTATTTTAAAAATTATACTAATTAGAATGACATGTTAAATTTAATTATACTAATATTGATATTTTTTTTAAAAAAATTTTTATTAATATTAATTTATATTATTTCGAATTAACATTATAATAACTGATTATATAAAAAATGACTTGTTACATCTAAACTATAATATGAAATCAAAATGACATATAATACTATTATTAGTGATCAGTAATTTTTTGCTGAATAATAATTTACTTTATTTTATATTTGACATTTATTTATTCAATCTAACTATTATTATAGTATTTAAAATATTATTCAAAAACTAACATAAGTTAATCAATTGTTTTATATCTTTCAACCAATATTTAATTATCTTTATGCCAATCATTCATCTATAATTTTTTTTTTTTCCCTTAAGCAGTCATGCTAGTGCTTTATTAAGATTTTGAAATTACATTTGCAATTATATAAATAT
>CAJVQA010011781.1:0-10509 GCA_910591915.1 Cetraspora pellucida
CCCCAGTTGGAATTGAACTGGCAACCTTGCGAATGCGACCTGGGAGTGCTAACCACTGCACTATTGACCCGCAGGTCTGATTGGTGGTTTTATTTAAACTATTATTTAAAAATATTTATGTAATTGCTATTAGAACCCAAAAAAAACATATAAAATGCTTATTTAAAGCATCTTTAATTTGGATAATTATCAGGTCAGATTGAGTCAGATTCAGTTCAGGTTAATGTTCAACCCAAACTTGACCTGAACCCAACCCGAACTTTTCAAGTCAGATTTTCTAACCTGATCCTGATCCAACCTGAAATTTCAGAACTAATTACTGCTAAAAGTCTATAATCAATTTAAAATTAGTAGGTAAAGACAATGCTAAAGAAATTATACAACCATTTATATTAAATGTCATATCACTTGTTGTGTATCTATGGAAGCCCAAATAAATAATTAATATAATCCTGTCATATAACATAATGAAAAATGTTTCTCTTGCAATTTTATTCTAGCCTCAACCCTAACTATAATTCTGATTCTTATTTGTATTCATTTTCTGTAAGGTGCCAAGTATAGTTAGTGGTAGAATTATTGAATTACGGCATTACAGCATTTTACCAGATGGTAGAATTAAATATGGCACAGTACCTGATTGCTGTAAATAATATATCCGTAATGTGTATTGCAGTTTAGTTGCGTTCAAAAAACATTGCATTGTATTGCTGTATTGCTATATTTCCCTAATACCATAATATCGAAGCAATTCTTGAATGTGTGCCAGGTTTGTGGCACAGCAAAAATTCTTTAATTAACCAAGCTGCTGCAACAAAATTGTCTCACAGATCCTCTATTTTGATTGGCTAATGGGCGTGGATCTGCAAAATTTTGGCCCGCATTACATAATTGTTTAATAATTTCTGGCTGGAGTTAACTTTTTAATTTCTTATTCTCAAAATAGAAATTTTCAACGAAATAGACCAACACAATTGTAAAATTAGCCCAGGAACAATTTTCACTTAATAGGCAGCTATGATTTCATTAGTAATTCCGGTCAAATTTTCTGATCGTCGTGACAATTTTGTTTTGTCAATCATTGTGCGTAACAAAATTTTTTTAAAGTTCATTACAGTTGTTATCATAAATTCTGAGACATCTGGCAAAAATTAGCCGAATGATTATTCGGCTGATCCAGTTAAATAACTAATTTCAGTAGTATTCGGACTCAAAAAAGTTTTAAACATTATATGACTAATATATCGAGCACTAAACTTAAACAAAAATTTAGACTAACAAAGTAATATCAATAAGCAATAAATTAATCATTTTATTTATTCAATAAACATACAACCAGATAGTATTATGATTAATGGTTTTTCTAAGTATTTGGAATATTCCATTACTTTTTAAAATGAGTATAATCCTCCAGTTTATGCAATGACACAAAATTTTTATTAATACTATCAAGCCATTTGTTACTATTTGGGATCATTATGTTTTGTTGCTGCGTCCTGGATCAGAATTATAAAAACATTTACTCAAAGAAATAATCAGCGTTATAATCTTTCGGAATAGCATTAAAAATAAAATATAAAAGATTTTCTGATGCAATTGCATTTTCTTGATTAGTTTTTATAATTTTATTTCGATTTTCATTCTTTTTTAGTTTATTATTAGTGGAAATTTGGTTATAACAATCAACGTATATTTTTAGAATAACATGTTTGTTGAATTTTATGTTTTTAACAATCGCTTTTCACTTTGAAGTATCGAAGAAAAAAATTTACTTACTACAAGTATGTTAATATTTAATGATCCTAATCATGATGATTTGACAATATCACATGATTTCGAAACTTTTTTGGGTGGTGATTTTTACCGTGGTCTATATTATCGTTATACCGAATACTGCCGAAATTAATTACTTAACCGGATCGGCCGAAAAATCATTCAGCTAATTTTTGCCAGGTGTTCAGAATTTATGATAACAGCTGTAACGGTAGGGTTAGTGTTTAGAATAAACTTAAAGACTGAATGTTTATATAGTAAAATAGCTCAATAAAGTTTTTTTGTTAGAGTACTAAAAGTGGTTCTGTTGTTTTTTGAGAAACATCAAATTTTGACAAAACTGATCGTATTACGTTACACCTGATTTTTTGAAATGATTTGTAGATGGGAGATCTGCGCTACAATGCTTCAAGAATTGCTTCGATACTATGGCATTACGGCAAATAATACAGCACATGCCGTAACCGTATTGATTTGCCGAATTAATTCTACCACCAACTATATTTACGTTATTGACGCAAATCCTACCTAAAATAGGGGTCTTTTAAAGCCAAGTGCATTTGGTATAAATTTGGGGGATCCTTAAAGCGGGGCAGATCAATCGAGTGATGGTCCAGGGTCATGCATGCCAATTGACTTGTATGATTATTAGCCAATCAAAACTCGAATAACAAACCATGCGAGTCAATAAAAGCATTGTATAACTTTGAAAAAATCCTTGACAAAAAATTCGTATAGGTATTACGTCTGTACTTGGGACCATAAGGTCTTGTCTTTTGAGAGAAGTTCTTATAGTATTAGAGTTGCACTTAAAAATTGCACATTCTGAAGTTTTGCGTCTTGGAAGGTTTTTTTTTTTTGCACTTAAAAGTTTTTTTTTTTTTTGATACATATATTGTCTTTCCTTCAGCGCTTTAAAGTTTCACACTAAACTTTACTTTATTAAACTTTAATGCTACACTAAACTTTAACATTACACTAAACTTTAACACTACACTAAACTTTAACACTTTACATCTGGTTTCTTATTTTAATGATTTTTGTCTTCAATGTGATTAGAAAATTTTACTTTTTTTTTGATATATCTTCTTTTACCAGCTTTAAAGTTTTACATTAGGCTTTAATACTTTACTTTTGGTTTTTTCATTTTAAATAATTTAGACATAATTAGAGATTTTTACTTAATTTTTTTTTTGGATCAACAACATGATACCTTTTTTTTTTTTTTTTAAAAGAAAAAAGAAGAAGATTTTTTCAAATTTGAAAAGTTGTATGAATCTGTTACTACACTTTCTATCATTAAATAATCAAATTATAAATTTCTCATATCAATATCAATATATTAAACTTATATGAACATTATTTTAATATGGATAATTCATTTGAGCTCTCTAGTGAAGAGTTTGACAATCAATAGGTCCTTGTTAACAATTTTTAGATAAGGTTTAATGACTATAAGTAAAAAAAATGGTGATGAATAAAAGATCTATATGTGTTGGTTCTCAAAATCAAAGAAATCAAGTAAAAGAAAAGAAGATGTCCTTTCAGAAAAGCTTCGTATAATTTCAAAATGATCTTCTACTGAATATAAAGTTAAGATAAAAATTACTTAGTTTGCTGTTACAAATATTGTTCATATTGAACAAATAGATGGTACCCCAGATTATTGTTATACTATTGATGAAGTTAATGTGCAAAAGTGCTCAAAATTTATTAAGAAATTGATGCATAATGAGGCAATCAAAAATTATTATCCTTTAGTAATTACAAATTTTGTTCAAAATAAAGCTAAGAAAGTGTATGAAAATTTAGGTATAGAGTATCTTAAAACACAGAAAGTTACAAACAGCAAGTTTAACCTTGTTGGTTTAATGAATTTACACTTTATCGATCAATCTAGTTTGAAAGCTAATATTACTGATACTGTAAAATTTTTAATTAAAAAAAATTATCAAGTAGAATGATTTTTTGTTCAAAAATTCTATAGTTTTTGTTTCACAAATCCAAAACAATTGAAAAGCCTAACACATTATGATTGGTTAACTCTTATTGACTCAACACACAATACTAATAAGCATAGTTGGAGAATGTTTACATTATATATTCATGATAGCTGCAGTTGTTAGAATATAGGTGTATATTTTTATGTTAGTAATAAAAATAGTGAAGTTGTAATATTAGCATTAAAAATTATCTAAAAATTTGCTCTTTGCTAAAGCCCATGATACATGCTCTTTGATCAAAGTAATATAGAAGCAAATGGTATTGAAACAACCTTTCTCAAGTTACAAGTTAAAGAACAAGAATGCAGTATTCTGCTTTGCACAGTTTATATTATACATATATAGATAAAGAATATATATCACAGGCCAAATCTTGAAAAAAATAACACATTCAATAAACAAAAGAACCAAAACTAGATATGAAAATATTATTCAAGATGCTATAACTAACTGTCCTGTTCTGGCAGTCACTAAATATATTACCAGAAATTACTTAAAAAATTCTAATAAATAGGCCCTTTGGGCCTGACAACTCTCATCTCTTCTTCTTCAAATAACCTTAACAAACCCCTTTAAATCTTATCACAATGAACTTAAAACAAGAATCTCAATTACATATAGTTTAATAGACATGTATTTTATCTTTTAAAGTTTTTTAAAGAGTAGTAAACTTAACATATAGACTAGAGAATATTAAAAAAATAAAAAAATAAAAAAAAATAAAAAATAAAAAAATTAAGAATGTGAGATAGAAACAATAGATGCAAGGCATTCATTTATATATCTTTAAAAATCTGTTATAGTAGAAAGCTTGGCTGTGATTAATAAAATTAGAGCTAAGCAGCAAGTGTATAAGATTAATTCTGATAAAACTTTCAAGTTGACTATCATCAAATGAAATGGAATTAAAATAATCTATAAATATAAGGTGTCAATTCATTACCAAAATATCACTTCAAAAATAAATTGAAATCAAAAAAATAAACATTAAGTATTTATTTAGTATCAAATCAATCTGTTGAAATAAGAGACATAAATAAAATATTCACGAATTTGGATTTGGAATGAGCATAAGGTATTTATATATTATCTAAAATCATTTGAGACAAATAATTTTGATGAGGATTTTAAACTTCTATTTGTTGCAATTATAGAATTGGTGTATAAAAAAGAAAAATAAGTTATCAGTTAATTCTTATGAATATTATAATCAATTTAATCTAAAATTTATTCTCTTAATCAGAATACAAGACATTGTGGAATTTAAAAAATTATTCATTTATGTGTTAAACAATATCAGAATATTAAAGAACTTATCTGCACATGTGATAATTGACCAAATAATTCAATTATGATCAATATAATGTAATATGATCAAAATGATGTAAAAAAATTTATCCTTTTTTTAATCATTCAGAACTCAAAAATTTATATAACAAACTAACTTTTGTGCTCTAACAATAATTTTTTCTTGTAAAATTTTACTGTAAAGTGGTAGCTCTTTCATAATAATCTAAAACCTTGTCACCAATTTAAAAAACAATAAAATATACATTATTATATGTATAGCTACATGCTGGGTCTTTTTATATGTTAAGGTCAGGATTCATAAACTGCTATTTGTTATAATTATAAAATTGATGTAAAAATGGATTAGCAAGTAACTTATAGCTAATTTCTTATGAATATTGTAGCTAATTTATTATTAAAATTATTCTCTTATTCAGAATTTAACATATTGTTATCTGAATTGGAAAGATGAATGTAAAGTATTTATTTATCTGTTTATATAGATAATGCTAGCAGAATATGAATAAGTACAAAGCATTTATTCTTTATCTAAAATCAGTTGAGACAAGTAATTCAATTGGAATTTTAAATAGTTATTTGTTATAATTAAGAAATTATGTAGAAAAAGAAATAAAGCTGAATATTATTTTGAATTGGCATATAAGTTATTAGTTAATTTTTTATGAATATTAGAATTGATTTAATCTAAAATTTATTCTCTTATATAGAATTTTAGACATTATTACCTATAAGAAATTGGAGTTAAAAAAATGAATGCAAAGTATTCATTTATGTGCTAAGACAGGTAATTCAAAAACTATCATTTGTTACAATTACAGAATTGTTGTAGAAATAGATTAGTAAGTTATTATTTAATTTTTATGAATATTGAGGTCAATTTAATTATAAAATTCACTTTTTATTTAAAATTTAACTTATTGTTATCTAAATAGATTAAAATTGAAAAGATGAATATAAAGTATTTATTTATTTGCAGACATGGATAATGCTAGTGAAATATAAGATAAGCATAAAGTATTTATGCATTATCTAAAATTAGTTAAGATACAAGTTATTAGTTAATTCTTATAAATATTAGGGTCAATTTAATCTAAAACCTATTATTCTTTTATTTAGAATTTCAGATATTATTATTTAAATAAAATTAGAGTTAAAATGATAAACACAAAGTATTTATTTATATGCTATTTGTTGCAATTATAGAATTGAATTAGCAAGTACTGTATATTATTAGTTAATTTTTCAAGAATATTATAGTTGATTTAATTATAAAATTTATTCTCTTATCTATTATTATTTAAATAGAATTAAAATTGAAAAAATGAATATTAGGTAGTTATTTATTTGCTGATACAAATAATACTAGTAAAATATTGAATAAGCATAAAGCATTTATACATTATCTGAATCAGCTAAGACAAGTAATTCAATAAAAATTTTTAAAAATGCTATCAGTTATAATTATGACTTGATATGAAAAAAAATAAAGTCAAATATTATTATTGAATTGATAAGTAAGTTATTAGTTAATTTCTTATTATGGTTGATTTGATTACAAAATTTAAATTCATTCATAATTTGAAACATTGATATCTAAATAGATTAAAGTTGAAAAGATAAACTTAAAGTATTCATTTATCTATTGATATAGATAATGCTAACAGAATAAGATATGTATAAAGCATTTATGTATTGTCTAAAATTAGCTAATATAAGTAATTTAATGAAAATTTTAAACTGCCATTTATTATTATTACTAAATTGTTGTAAAAAAGAATAACTATTTATTATTGGATTGGCAAGTAAGTTGTTTAATAATTTCTTATAAACTTATAGTTTATTAAATCATAAAATTTAAATTACCTTACTTAAGACTTTGAGATATTATTATTAAAACATATTAGAGTTGGAAAGATGAATATATTCATTTATTTGCTAATGTAGATAATGCTAGTAAAATAGATAAACATAAAGCATTTTATATTATCTGAAATTAGCTGAACAAGTAATTTAATAAAAATTTTTAAAACTTCTATTTGTTACAATTGTAAAATTGGTTTGAAAAAGAATGAAATCAAATATTTTAGATTGGCAAATAAGTTGTTAATTAATTTCTCATTATTACTGTATTATAGTTGATTTAACTATAAAATTTAAATTTATTTATTAGAATTTAATGCCTTGATCATGTAATAAAATTGCATAGTCTGATCTATTTGAAATTAGAATAATTTAGAGTTAAGCAAATTTATTGTATTTTGTATACTTTTGTCTATTTTTTGAATACATAATTGATTAATATATAAATTTTTCTTATTTTAAGATCTTATTATATTAATCTGATTTATTACTCTTTATAATATTATATATGCAGTTTAGTTATATTAAGTTCTTTAATCTTAAAAAAAAAAACAATATTTTTTTCTTCTTTTATATTGTTATAGGTATATGTATGAAGATACTTGAGCTTGATAATAAAAAAGATTTTGATGCGAAGGTAGCTGCAATTAATTTTTAGACTAAAAAGATCCCAATCACTAATATAAGATCTGAGTTTCTTATTGAGATTTAAAAATTCTCCTTTTCAATCCAAAGACTTATTGTAAAAGAAGTGCATACAGTTTCAAAAAGGTTGCAAAAAGAAAAAAAGTGCTCAATCTTAAAATAGCTAAATGTTCTTACAAATTCTTTATCCATTATATGTTATCTTGTTATCATATCTTTCATGAACAACTTTGTAGCAATTCCAATATTCTTATATCAGAAATCTGATATTACTTTCAAGAAACCTTTAAAAAAAGTGATATGGAAGTATATCAGTCATGTCAATTGGTGAAAATACTACTGATTCAACAATCAGATACTAAAAAAATATAGAAAAAAATAAACAAATTATGAATAAATTGTTTAAAGAACTAAATATTAATATTATCGATTGGTTGAAAAAAACATAGATGAAGTAACAAAATTTGTTAAAGATTTAGAAAGGTTATTGGAACCTGTAATCAAAAAGAAATAAAGCAAATAATGTATAATTTTTTTGTCCAATATCATAAGTAACATTAATGGAACCTTTGTATTTAATAATATTTTTATGTCAGTTTATTCATCTTTTGGTAATTAACACATAAGTAAAAGAAATGTAAATTAATAAAAAAATCTCATTGATGATAAAATGTATATATTATTTAATGAATAATAATATATTTATTGGTAATTTAAGATGTAAATTAAAAAAATAAAATAAATATTTAAAGAATTCTAGTATATATTTTTTTATAAATAAACTATATACATATTTATAAACTAGTAATTTAATATGTAACTGAAAGGAGAATATTTAATTCTATTGAAATAAAATATGCTTATTCTTTATAAACTCTATATTTGACTAATAATTTAGTATGTAAAATAATATTTAATAAAGATTTCTATTGAAATAACCATAATTTTAACAAGTTCAAAGAATTCTGTCAATGAAAATAAAAGAAAATATTTAATAGAGTTCTATGATAAAATTATAAACAACCTAAAAACTTACAAACTGGATAAACATAAGTAAAAAAACTGTGAAAAGTAATATTTAATAAATTTTTATTGACGATTTAACTACAATTACTCTAACCTAAGAAAAAGGTTTCGTTGTAAAGAGCTTAAAATTGTGAATATTTCACTTAACACTATCTTCATAAAGAATACGTATTATAGGTTTAAATAGTTAGACCATTAGTGTTATTTTTTTACAATATACTTGAGTTTTGATTGGTTAACAACCACGGAGGTCAATTAACATGCACGTCCCTGGACCGTCGCCTGATTGATCTGCCCCGCTTTAAGGAACCCCTAAATTTGGAAATGATCTACATCCTGCATAATTACTTTTTTGATATATATAAACTATATTTTTTTTAATCCTAATTGCATCAAAAAGGTAATCTTAACCGCATTAAAAAAGTAACTTTACCCTAAAATAGTAATTAAGTATAGACTTGCATCATACGTATCTGCGCGGATTTCACCCTTTAATAAAATAAAATCTTATAATAAATATGTAAAAGTCTCATGAATTAGATTTCATATAATTTTTATTATGCATTTAGTATCCTTGTAAAATGCAAAACAATGACAGTGCAATTTAAACATTAAGATAACTGTAAACTAATAAAGTTTTAATATTTTATTTGTGAAAATTAAATTTGTTAAAACCTACATTCTGCTCTAATATCAACAAAAACTACAAAATCAACAAAGCAACTCTTTTATAAGGATCGAAACCGCCTAAAATTTTTTAATCGTTTAACCACTTAATCGTGTTAACTATTTAATTCAGCCAAATCAAAAAACTCTAGCCCGTGACCAACATAATTTGGTATGAACTATGGAACGATTAAACGATCTTTGCTCTTTTATAATGAACTTATAAATAATTATTAGTTCATTATAAAAAAATTTGATTTATAATAATTTTATAAAAAAGCAACATAAATGACTTAAGTATTTTACGTTCAATGCTACCAAATTTTTTAAAAAACAAATGACTTTATGTAAGCTTCACTTTACATATTAGATTTTTTAACTTCTGATTTGTATTTAGTACTATTTGAAATTTCAGTTTGTCGTTATTAATCTCTATTAATCTTTGCAATTCTTGTTCTTTCTGTTTGGGTGACTTATTATAAATACCAGTAATAAGACGTAACGTTTATAGAACCTTTATTATATTTAAATTTTGAACCTAAAATCGTAAAGTTGTAACTTACATATCATTATCAAAAATCATTTATAATAAAATATAATTTTAAGTATCATATTTGCATAAGTTTATAAAATAAGTTGTCACAAATAACATGTACGTAACAACAATTAAATGCGTCCTGAAGCTTAAATTTATAGTATTATAATATATATAATATATTCTCTAAGCAATGTTACCCACTAGTCATTTATCTAATCATTTCATCAAATATCTTCAATATGAACGTTATTGTCAATACTAATATTATCATCACTATCATCTTAATTAGAAGAAACATATTTTATCAATCTACTAGCATAATTTGCCTCAAAGAAACTGAATGATGGATTTTGGATGGCTTGAGTAGTAACTTGGATATTTGTAATTTGTTCCGATTTATAAAATTCTGCTTGATATTTATTATCATACTTCCAAATTTCAATAATTTCGCAAATTTCTGCTGCTGTTGGACGTTTCTTCGGATCATCATTCCAACATCTTTTCATTAGGTTTTCATAACATGTAGCTGTGCCATTAATAACATTTGGTCTTAATCCTTCACAAATACTAAGCTGGAAAGCAAATCCTTGCTCTTGTTCTGAAAATGCTAGTCTTCCTGAAATAACCTCCCACATAATTATTCCGAATGAATAGATATCCGATTTCGTAGTGAATGGTTTGCCACGT
>CAJVQA010011782.1:0-10508 GCA_910591915.1 Cetraspora pellucida
TCTGACCCTTCAAGAAAGTTAAGTGTCTTCATACATTTTATAGTTAATAAACTGAATGCAATATTTAGTATCTTTATTAGAAATTAATCCTAACTCAATAGAGAATATCAAAAAGTTTTTGAATACATACAAAATATCAAGAAAATAAGCCAAAGAGAATGAAAATGGCTCTTTATTACTTGCGATGGGTTTCTTATAATCTAGCCCAAAATATTAAAAAGAACTTTTTATAGTTTGTATTAATTCCCAGAGCCCTATATGAAGAAATGAATATGCTTAAGACATTTGTAGAATTAAATTGATATTAAAAATTGCTTTTTTAATTAAATTGATAATGATTATATTTTTTATCTAAAGATAACTATTATCTTAATCTTATCTTCATTAACTTAATCTTTTTAAGGATGATCAATATCAAACAGTTTGCTTCTGTTCAAGGATACAGAACTGAAAACAACTTGGGTTTTTTAAAAAATGCTTTGATCATTATAAATCATGAGACTCTATCTGTAATATTTACTGGCATGCCCTCACATGTGAATTATTGTGGCTATATATAGTTGTGACAGAAAATCCCTTAGTTGATGGCTATCTAGATTGGGCAAAAAAACAAAATGATTATATATATAAATTAAAATTTGAACAAATAAGATTTTTAATAAAATATAAATATATATAAAACCTTTAACTAATAATTATTATAGACATTTACCTACCTTCAGACAATTATTAATTTTCGTACAGAAGTTAGAAACAATCAGCCATTGTTAGTAAGTGCTGCTCAACGTATCTTTGCCCTAATATGGTCTAATCATAGACATCCAATATACTATTTAATTAAAATAATCTACGAAAAGCAGTTAATGTGATTAAATTCTGAGATTAAACAGCACATAGAATTATATTTCATTATTTCATGATCAGGATATAATAATCAACATCAAGGCTTTGATGCTATTTTCAAGGAGGTTAATAAATCTTTAAAGGCCTTAATTCTACTTGTACCTTCACAAAAACATTAAAAAATAGTGATATATAATTGTACAAAGTTTATAAAGATTAATAAAAATTATATTTATATTAAAAAAAAGGATTCATCTGTTCTTATTATATATATTTTTGATAATAATTAGCTATGTCATGTATGATTAGGCATACAGATAATAAGTCATCAGGAGGTCGAACATGTTCTGATTATACATTAGAATTGCAACGATTTCAGGTTCATTTGTGCAAAAACAGGTTTTTTGAATTTTTAAGATGATAATTGCACTTTTAAAAACCTTGGAGAGGAATATCTACTTAGTGAACAACTAAAAATTTTTAGTAATTTAGCATGTGAAAGATGAATAATGTTTATTAATAAGACTTTTAGAAACAACAAACCAAATTTTTTATTCTGACCAATACCTATTACTACTCAGAAAGAAGCAGCAGCCATGAATGAAGAAAATATATCAAAAAAAGAGCTTTTGGCAATTATTGATTCATTGTTAAATTCCATTAATATTTCAGATCATCTAATGTATTATGAATTACAACAAAAAAGTCATGCCCAATTGCAAGAAATCTTACAAAATATTAGAGATCTATATAATCAAAATGAACTCAAAAATGAAATAGAATTAGAAAATTAAAACAAATAAATAATATATTATTAATCTTAATAATCCAAAATTATTATCTTTATCTTCAACAAATTAAAAATCAAATAATATCCAGTCTTTGCTAATTCAAAAGCTCTTTAATATATGATTTAGAATACAGTAAAACCTTCGTAAGTGCATGTTCTTAGGATCAAACTTTAATGACATGCACTCAGAGAACAATAAGAAAGAGTGCATTTGTGGAGGCCATGTATATATTTTGGCCTGAAATTTAGCATGCATTTAGAGAAGGTGTGCTCTTATAGAGAGTGCATTTATAAAGATTTTACTGTACTTTATTTGATAAAGTTTCTTCATCTTGATGTTTTAAAAGTCTTCTGTAATTCTACAATTATTATTAATATGTTAAAAACTAGTCTACCTAATATTTTAATTGACACTGTGTATTGCAATAAATTCTTACCTTTAAGATTGACATTTAGCACATATATAGTGAAACCTTTATAAGTGTACACTCTATAAGTGCACACCTTCTCTAAATGCATGCTTAAATTTGGATACTTTCTTATTGTTCTTTAGATGCATGTTGTTGAAGTTCAGTTTTAAGAGTATGCACTTATGAAGATTTTATGTATTATATTATGCATTAAACTCTAATTCTAATTTCCAGTTCTAAACAGAGAATTTAATTATAGTGTTAATCATGCAACACCTTATAAAATAATTTTAAACATATCATTTACATATAGAAATGCCTATAGCAAAAGTAATGAATAGGTCTATATATTATATAATCTCATCCCCTGCTTTAGCTATAGGCATTTCTATAAATATATATCTATAAACTTTCAAAACTAGAAGCTTTTTAAGTTCCAAATTTAGAGATCAAACCAGAAAACATTCTATAGGTGTTATACAAGTTATGATAACTGTTTGTTGCATAATATAGTATCCAAAATATTAAATTTAATGTAGTTGTTATGATTTAGTAAAAAATTTTTCAGGTTTAAGATTTTATTTGCTCTTTTGTTTTTTGCATTTATATTAAAATGTTTAGCCAATTAGATTTTAGTTTTATACATTAGTTCTAGAAAATTTCTGAATTGTCATACAATGCAGATCATTGCAAAATTTGGAAATACCAAATATAGAAATATCCCTGACTGTAATAAACTTAATAGTATCTTTATCCAACACTCTATCCTATCTTTATACAACTATATTGTTCTTTTTAGTAATAGTATATCAATTCTAATACATATTTTAAACAATACTATAGAAGATGCTTTTTGCAACTCTAAACAACTCTGGCTACTATTACAAGACATAAGTAAGGCCTATGATTCTGTCAACCCTAATCTTTTTAAAAAATCCTTATTACAACTACAAATGCTTCAACATTTCATTAAAATCCTAATTGATCTTCTTACTAATTGCTATAATCATGTTATAACTAATCTTGGACTTACAAACTTTTATATAGTTAAAAATAGCATTGATCAAGAAGAGACAATTATACCACTCTTCTGGGAAATTTACTATGATCCTCTTATTAGTAAAATTGCCAACTATTTTTATAAATACACTCTACATACATTATAGAAAACTAACCTCTCTCCATCCCAACTACAAAACTTACAAACCTTTATATCTGTACTGGCATACATGAATAATACCCTCTGAATAGCACAGTTTAAAAATGAACTTAAATCAATTACCAAAATGGCATTATTCTTCTATTACATGACAGATATACAAATTAATCTAGCCAAATCTATTTTAGTTTTTAATACATCATCTACTGCTGAACTTTCTTTTTTTAATTTATCAATTAAACCTATTCTAGCCAACCAACCATTCAAATTCTTGGACTGCTAGTTCATACTTAATAGATCTATATCCAAACAAGGCCAGCTAATTCAAGCTAAAACAACCCAACTAATCAATATTACTAGTACTAAAAAAATTACTAGCAAACAAATAGTATATATTATTAATACAGTAATTATACCAACTATTGAATATAGACTACACAATACTATTTTCTTACACTTTATATATAATAGCATATTAGCTAAATACCTTACTATAGCTAAACATAAATCTAACTTATTCAGATCCTTTCCTAATAGCTCTATACTCAACCCATATTTATATAATATTCATAACATTTGAGACATTCAACTGCAACATCATATTACTAATTTTTAACAATAGATTAATGATCATAATATTTTTGGTACAACAACTAAAATTAGGCTGCAACAACTTCAAAATAACCTTTAGTCTTCTACTAATATCCTTCAATATAACTAATCTATATTGACAAATATAACTAACTTACTCTTAATTTTAAAATTATTTAGTTGTTTCAATATCTCAATATTACAATATCTGCTCATCACAATATATTATGACCAAATACTATATATAATGCATGCCAACCAATTGAACCTATACTTATACAACATCCAAAATACATTACCTTTAAAAAACAATTAAGAAAGCTTAATATCTTTTATTTAGAGCAACTATGTATTACCAATAACAGTACTTTACTTAAATAGCAACATCTTTCACCAAGCCTACATCAACTAACAAAAGGAAAACAACATTTATGGTTTACCTCTCTTGAAAACAAAATCATATCAGATAAATATTACAAAACTATTTTACCTCACTTTCAATTACCTGATACTAACCCTTTTGCATACAATATATACTCTATTGCCAAAAAACAAAAACCTTGGCTTCTTACTTATCATTCTAATAATGAAAAAATTATTATTAGCAAAATTTGCAAATATATTTCTGCTTCTAATTCATTCTTGATTACACATTAGAAATCTAATATTAATTTAGATTATGATCAATATTACTCATTTCCATCTATCAAATACAAACCATGTACAGAATGCCATCTTAATTCAAACAGAATTAACCAAATATATACTATTAACACATTAGCAATTATTTCTACAACATTTCTAGCTAGAAAAACCTCTAACAATCTTAAACTCAATGCTAATTACATTGATTTTATATACTCAACAGCTATTAAGCACTCTTTATACATATCTCCTATACCTCCTAATATCATTATACACAACTCTAGCATTTTAGAAATCTTTAAACCAAACAGCTGCACTCATGAGCTTTAAAACATTTATCTATTTAATTTTACAAATAATAACTTTACTTTTTATACTGATGGTTCTCTTATTGATATTGGATTAGAACAATGTTTTATGAGCATTAGATGGGTCCAAATCAATGAACAAAATCAAATTATTCATAAATTTTCAGCCCAAGTCCATTTATAACTATCATCCTATAAAGCCAAATTAGTCTTAATTCTATCTGCAATATCTACTATATCTTGTAATTCATTTATTAGCATTTATACAGACTTACAATCTGTTATTTTAAAATTTTATACATTATCAAACTAATTACAAAACTCTAACAAGTTATTTAAATTTAGCATATAGCCCTTATAGTATACCTTACTTAATATTATAAAATCCTTTAACCTTCAAATTATCTTTCATAAAGTTCAAGCCTATACTAATATTCTTTTCAACAATCTTGCAGACTTCTTAGCAAAATAACATATACTCCTTCAACCCCTCATCTTTAATTATACTAATATTTATAACCTTTATCATATTCTTTAATATAAACAAAACTTTATTGAACTACTAACTAAATATTTTATCAAAAATATATGCAAAGCATATATACTAGCAATGTGGTCTTTACAAAAAAAAAACAGTAAATGGTCTCATCTAAACCACTTCATAGACTGGACCTTTTCTTGGCTTTATCTTAATCATAACCAAAAACCTACATCTTCTTATACCAGTTTTAAACTTAATCAACTCAAAGCTTTTAAATCTAAATTCTTACTACTCAATTCTTTCTTCATAACAGATATCCTTATATCTTTACCAATACTAATTGCTTCAAATGCAATCTTTCTAACTCATCTACACAGTGGCATACATGTTTTAATATACATAATACTCTTCTTAATATCATTTATATATCTGTTAATCAAATATTTTTCAAGACTAAGCTGGACTATCATCTTCCCAACTTCAAAAACTAGGTTTTAATATATGTTATTATTCATGTTTTGATCATATACCATTTCAATACAATCTACATTTATAGACATTACACTTAAAGGACTTATACCTAAATCACTTTTTGAAGTTATTCACAACTTTAATATACCTTCACAATTAGCTTCACAAATAGTAATTCAAATACTTCTACATATTAATAAACAAATCTATAAATTAATTTGAAACCATACTGCATTAGATTTTTCAATTAGAAAAAACACAACCAAATTCCACCAAAATACCAAAATAATACTAATAGTACTGATACACAACATTAAAATCATAGAGTCTTCAAACAATATTACCAAGCCTACATATACTCATACTTATATGGCATTGCAGATTAACTTTATTTATAATTCAATATATGTTCACCAATCAGACAAGCAATTAGAAAACTTAGCATCTGGTCAATTCTCTAGATTAAATACAATATTTCTTCTAACTATATACTAACACTCCAAATCTAGGTAGACCTTGACTATTATAATCAGTTTAGGTCACAGATAAACTAGTCTGAGCTCTCATTCTTGCATGTAATTTTTATTTTATTACAAACAACCTTAGTTTATTTTAGTACTTCTGTACTAAAATATGCAGTTAAAATTATTAATAAAGATATGAGCAAGGCCTCATCTAACACTAAAAAAAAAAGAAAAAAAGATGCTTAATTTTAGATTTTTAATAAAAAATCTAAAATTAAGCATCATTTCTTTAAATTTAAAAAATATAAAGTAAATATATGCTGATGTGATGTATTTTTATGTTTAAAGCAAAGTTACTTAAAGATAGAAATAAAATTAATTAGTAAAAAAATTTTTTTTCCCTTAAGCAGTCATGCTAATACTTCATTAAGATTTTGAAATTTCATTTGCAATTACATAAATATCCTTAACACCTAAGTCTAGCATCATCTGGTTATCTAACTAGTATCTAAGTGCAACTTGTTATATTACTTCAAGCAGAAGTAAGCTGCTCATCTGACTACTTAAAGTTCATAATAAAAGGGTTTTCTCTCTTCTATAACAAGCTTCAAAATTGTCTTCTGTACTTCTTTTTCAATTTGTTTTTTTTTTCTTTTATCTTTTTTTTTCTTTCTTCTATTCTTTGCTGATTTGGTTTTCCTTTTTTGTTTGGTGCTATTCTTTTCTTTTTTCTTTTCTTTTTTATTTTATCTATTATTTCTTCATTTTTCTTCTAGTTATTAATTTTCTTATATCAGATTCTCTATACTTGTTTGTAAAATGTATTCTAGACTATTTTTGCTATTATATTCATAAACTGTTGCCTTAATTTTGTACTTAGGGCTGTCTCAATCTGTCTTGTGTTTTTTTTTAAATAAGATCTTTAATTAGTGCCTCTCTTATTTTAATTTTTTCTGCTTTTGTTTTCCTGAAAAGAGCTGTGTATAACATATATAAAGGAACTTGAACTTTTTTATCTTCTTTAATCTCTTTCAGACTGTTGCAATAGTTACTTTTTGGATTCTTTTTTACAGATTTCTTTGTTCCTTATATACTGTCAAATATGCCTGTGTTTTTTTTGTTTTATCTTGACAGACTTGGATTCTGTTGTTGTATATACATATGATCTTCTTTTATTAAGTTCTTTTAATGTTGATAGTTTATCCATTATATACTTTATAAATGCACTTTTTCTGACACTACTTCTTCTTATTATGCAATATACTCCTTTAGCTATTCTTAGTCTTTTTCAAAAGTATGTCTAATCATAAATCATAACTTCTGTTTTTGATTCTAATTCTCTAATTGCCTTTGTTTTTTTCTATTCAGCTTTTAATCTTGTATTCATTATTAACTTGCAAAGCAATTTTGCTGGTATGTTAATACATTTGCTTTCTCACTCTAGACAGTACTCTATCTTTTGCAACTGACTTTTTCAGCCTGTATTGTCCTTTTACTTGTTGCACTTTTTTTCGCTAAGCTGTTAGCTTTATTATTTTATTTATCTTTACTGTAATTCTTGACCTTAAAGAACTCTATTTAAATGTTTTTTGTCATAATCAGATCTCTAATTTTCATTATCCATATTGCATTTTTCTTCTTAAGAATCTTATTTTTGTCTACATATTCTAAACTCTGCTAATGTTTCTTATTGCAGTATTACTATTTATATATACTTTTATTTGTTTTTCTTTTGGTACTATTAAAATTGCTGCTCATATCACTACTAATTCTGTTACTATTGATGTTTGCTATCCATTTAGTTCTAGTACTACCTTCTCTTTTGGCCATTTTTGTGTTTTATCTGTTTGCATACATCCTATGCCCATACTACTTTTATTTCTTTTATCTTCTTTTATCTTCAAATTTGCTGTTCTATCTATGTATATTGTATACTTGTTTTTGGTTCTCATTATATTTCTTTTTAAGATTTCTATTATTTCTTGACTAATGTTCTCTTTTAAATTTTGTTATCTAATTATTTCTATTTCTAGCTCTTCTATTGTTCTTAGTTTCTTGAGTTTCTATTCTCTAATTTCTGGTTTTTCTTTCTTTGTTACTTTTATTATTTGGTTTATTGCTATTTTGATCTTGTTGCTACTTTTGCTTATCAATACATCTGAAATTATATTAATTTTGTTGTTTATTCTTATTTATTGCTAGCAGCTATCTTCTAAATGTTCTTTATTTCTTGTTAACCTTTGTATCTGTTAATTCTAATAGCTAGTTCACTTTTTTTATTCTGTATTTGCCAATGCTCTACTAATATTTTTTCTTTTTCTTTTTAACTATCTTTTCTAACTGTTGATGATTCTGTGCACTATACGTTATCTATTTTTTTCTTCTTTTATTTTCTAAAATGTACTTCTATTTTAGTTATACTACTTGGATATTTTACTTATTTGTTCTAAAATATCTTTTAACCTCTCTGTTTTTGGTCTAATAAGCATTTCTAATTCTATTGCTTTGAAGTATTCTGTTTTTTTTCTTTATTTGATAGACCTTGGTATCTTTTTAATTGTTGCTATGTAATCAATCTCTCTTTTCTTGTATTAAGCAGCTGATTTAGATATATTAAGCTTGCTTTATTTATTTTAGTTATACTTCTTTTTTATAAATGTGTATCTATAAGTTTTTTTATTTAGGCTCTATATCCTAGCATTGTCTATAAATTACCTTCTGTTCTTATATTTATATTAAGCTTTCTTGTTTTTAAAAATATTAGACAAGATGAGTATAGGTTCTATAGCTTAATAGTTAAGCTCCTATACCTCCACAGTCAAGATCAACAGTACAAGTTCAGCTGAAGGCAAAATTGAAAAATTTTAGTTTCTGTAATCTATAAAGAGCCTGTAATTGAACATGAAGCCATGTGGTCATATCCAAGTGCAGTACATGATAGAAAAAGAAATTCCTAGAAGAAAACCAACTCTGCAGAATGTAGGTACTACATGTGACAATGGTGTTATAGAAGGTTCTATTATACAAAGGTTTGTACATATAAGTTCTCTGAAGATATAGCAGTATTAACATTTCTGTATCCAACTTGTAAAGTACTTGATTGAGAGGGTGATACTAAGATAACATGAACTGAAGTGGTGAGAAAAGTGGTGTATACATAGAAGGTTTGTGACAAAGGATTAGCCTTAATAAGATTAAAAGCATCTCTGGCACTATGAAATGTCTAAAAATAAAAGATAGCCATCTGCATAAAGAAGTTGTAATCTGTTCTGTATGTCTAAAGGTTCCAAACCAGAGCTCTGGTCACACCTATATAGAAGCCTATGATGAAACAAATGGAATATATCAATATAAATATTATACTAATTATGGTTAAGATATCTAAATTAGAAGTTGAAACCTCTAGAACTTTGTATTAGTAGTGTAAATGCCAGTCTATGGCTAAAAGAGAATATGTATTCATTCCTAAAATAAAGTTTTATCTATATTATAAAAGAGAGTACTTAAGAGGCAAGTTAGATACACAATCCATTAGACATGACACTAAGACCAAAAAGGTTTGCAAATTAGCAGTAACAGCAGAAATCTGACTTAAGATACATGCTACTAGTATCTAAATTAGGAAGTTAGTAACAGTAATAGAAACCTGGCTTAAGATACATGCTAAAGAGGCACCTTTTAGACAAACCAAAGATGGTAGTTCAAAAGAAGTGAACATCCTAATGAACCAATATGGGAGTTGTTAAAATAGGTTGTGAGATATAGGGAAAATATGCAAGTTACCTAATTTAATTAGTAGTGAAACAAAAATTCAGGTTAGGTGTAATTGGGACATAATACAAAACTTTGATAGGTTTAGGTTGTAGATAAACATGTCTAAGTCCTATGTCTAAATAAATATATTTTGATAAATAATATATAAATAGATTTGTACTAGCTATAATGAATATACTAATAAAGACTAAAGGGCATGACCTTATCTTAATACTAAAAAAAAATAAAAAAAATATTAGACAAGCTAAGTTACTTTTCTAATCTTCTATGTTTTCTAATTTCTTTCATATTTTTTATATATCTTCTGTAAAACTCACTGTTAACATTAAGAGTTTATACATCTTTGATCATAATTTTTGATGTACTGACCAATTTGGATGAAACAACCACCATTGGATTCAGCTCACTGAGATAATTCTAATGAGCACAAGATCATGTGATTCTGATTATGGGAATACGAGATCAGGATGATTTTGATGAAAGCACTAATTTTAGTACATGTGACTTGATTCTGATTGGCTCAAATTACTGTGCTGGAAATCTTACATTTCTTACAGATCTTACAGATATTA
>CAJVQA010011783.1:0-10508 GCA_910591915.1 Cetraspora pellucida
CTTTTAGTTTGCTTGCTAAATATATAAAGGAGTCCAGTGTAGAAGAACCACTTTGATCTTTATAAAAACCGTTATTTGTATAGTAGCCTCTTCTACATTCTCTAATAAGTTTTCCATTTTTGTTGGTATGAAATTTGGTACAAGTGATCGTCAAAGAGAGTTGTAGCTAATAACAGAAAATAATTAGTATTATAATCTATCTAAAATATGCAAATAATTATAGAAAAACAATCTCTAGAGTCAATAGCATAGTGGTTATGTTCCAAGGTCACAAATTACAAGATTGCCAGTTTAAATTCTAGTGATAGCAATTGTAAAGATGTATTTCTAAAAATAGAAAACTGCAATACTGCAGTATCAGGAACCTGAAACATCATCAGACAGACTTATTTCTAGAAAAGGCAAGTAATCTGTAATTGAGAAGCCACCTAGTAATAAACATAAATTAGAGCCTGATTTGAAATAACCAAAATTATAAGATATAATATAAGGCTGAAAGTCTAATAATAAGAGATACTATATAAACTTATAATAACAGCCAGTTCTAAACAGAACCTGGTGAAGCCTTTCAATTCTGGCAAGAGTTAGTATAACAAATCACTTCTAAAAAGTTAAAAGCAGATTAGAGAAGGTTGAGATTCAGTAACCAAAAACATTAAGAACATTAGTTTGAAAATATATAAAATATGAGAAAGTTCTTGGCAAGAACATTAAAAAAAAAAAATTGTAGAAAAACAATTTAATATATATGTTATATACAAAGTTAAAGAAATATAAATAATAATAAAATTTTTAATTTTAGATCTTAATATAAAAAAAAATTTAAAAATTACAAATCTATTTGGCAATAATTTTACTAAAAACATAGTTATGTTTCTTAGAAAGCTTAACTTAGTTTATACAAGTTAGCTAATTTTGAAATTAAATAACAGAATAATTTTTTGATAACAATTAAAAATATTACAAGAAAGATTAAACAAAATCAAAAAGCCAAGTAGTTTACAAAAATAGAAGAAAAGATGTTAAAAAACAAAGAGAAAAATTGTTAAGAAAAGTTTAAAAAATAACTAAACTAAACAAATATATACTTGAAGTATTGTTAAATCTACTTTTATAAGATAAAAAAAAAAGTATTAGATTTTAATAGAAACAATAATAAAAAAGAAAATATAAATTCTGTAATTAGAAAGATTCTAATAAAAGACTTCAAAAGATTGCTAACAAAATACTAACAAGAAATAAAGTAAACAAAAACAGTAAATATAACTTTATTCAAATTGAAGACTATAAACTAAACTAAAACTAAAAAACTTTAAGTTTTAAAAAATAAAATAATAGAGACAAAATACAAAAAGTAGTTTTAGATATATTAGAAAACATAAATAACAAACTTTAAAATTAGACTAAAAAATAATAAACTTATTATAAAAAAAGAAAAGATTATAATTAGATAAATAAAAAATTATTAAAATTGTATGTTTTAATTTAAATTTAGAAATTATTAAAAAAACAGCCTATTAGTCAATTAATAAAAGATAAACTAATAAAACTTAATTAAAAAAACAAAAAAGATTTAAAAAAAATTAATATTTTATACAAACTGTTCACTAAGAAGAGTATCAGAAAAGAAAGTTTAAAAATAAATATGGTGCAGGTGTCTATACTTAATAGTTATACAAAGTGTTTCAATTTTTTAAATAGCTATAACTTTTTATTTAAGAGGTTTTAAAAAAATCTGACTGGTAACTTTATAAAGCTAATATAGCTCTATAAAGTTACTAGTTAAATTTTTTTAAAACCTCTTAGATAAAAAGTTATAACTATTTAAAAAATTAAAACACTTTGTATAACTATTGAGTATAGACTACCTGTACTATAAATAGAATCAAACTGAGTACAAGTACATTATCAAAATTTTTAAGCAAATTTATATCAATATATAGTATTTAATTAATATATGGAGTTGAGTTAACAGAATTCAGACAAATTGTTTTTATTAAAATTTTTCTTAAACTTTAAACTTAAATATCTTACTTAAACCTTAATCAATTTTGATGATTTAGTATTTATTTTAATTTTACAAATTTATAGAATTAAAATATACTAAATCATTAAAATTGATTAAGTTTTAAGTGAGATATTTAAGTTTAAAGTTTAAGAAAAATTTTAATAAAAACAATTTGTCTGAATTCTGTTGACTCACCCCATATATCAATTAAAAATAATTCAATTAAATACTATATATTAATATATATTACTAATAATAAATAATGATTTGTAATATATAATAATATTAAGAATAAGGGACAGTACTTTAAACTTATATATAAACCCAATAGTAAATTTTTTATATATTAATTTTATAAAGGATTATATTAAGTAAACTAATTTTATTAATTAAATAAAAGTTGTAGAGTATATTTTTTTAATTCTAATGATAGCAAAAGTATTAAAATTAGTTAAAAACTCATTAAAATATAAAATTTTAAAAAAGAATATAAAATTATATAATAAAATTAACTTATAAGTTTATATAAATTAATCAATTAGAAGTGTAATGATCTAGTGAAGTGGTCAGATTGTCAACCTCCCAAGTGGTAGGTTGGGTGTTCAAATCCTATTAACAGTGAAAATTTGGATAATCATCTTGAAATATTTGTATTATAGCAACTGTTACTAATGATTGGGTTAAGATATCTGTAATGGCAGTTGCACCAGCATGACTGGCAGGTTATAAGGCATCTGCACAATATTGGCATTATACAAAAGAATGCAAACCAACAAATCAGGCAGTGCAAATACTAGATAAGTTCTTGTAATTATGTAAATTCATTAAAATTGAGTAACAAGAAGTTCATTTGAAAAGACTCAAGTAGAGAAGTAGCTAGATTTTTAACAGTCCTACTGTAAAGGCTAGCTTGGCAAAACAGATATCAAGGTTTAGTATCTGGTCATAGTAGTCAGATGGGCAAAAACCTTCAGGTTGGGAGTCTCAGAGGTATCATCAACCAAGCTGTTAGAATGAACTAGAGAAAAAGAATATCAGGCTAATTCAATATATTGATGAACTGGTTGTAGTTCTATACAGACTATCTGAATTGGGAGTATAATAAAAAGACAGAAAAAAAGGCTAAGGTATACTAAAGTACTGGGGTTATCTGTAAAGTAGATGCTAGAGTCTAAGTGAACTTTACAAGAACATAGCAGTTTAATGATTAGCTCTGACCACAAGTATTGATTCTGCTATAGTGATATCTAAGTCAGTTGTAAAAATAGGTACAAAAGGCTTTGGAGAGTTTATTTTGAGAATAAATTAGTTCTAAGATTGAGATGATGATCTGGACATCTGGATATAACCCAGTGAGTTAACACAGGTTACAGGTTTGGAGTATTTAAAATAAAACACCTAAGCAGGAGTGTTAAGTATAGTGATTAGTAGAAAACCTTTAAGCAGACTTCTTAAATAGGTAATATAGAAAAGTTATATATATAGCCAATTGTATATACAAGTATATTTTTTTAAAATAATACAATATTTTAAAATTATTTTTTATTTTTTTTTAAATGTTAAGGTAAGTATATGTGATCTAGAATTTTATTGATAATATTAGTTGGCTAGGATCTGTTAATATAACAGTGCAGAGGTAATTATAAAAAGAGTATACATCTAGTCACTCATACAACTTTAGTTATTGTCTAATTTAAGTAGTCTATTTGAAGGTTTTACACTAGTTGCTATACTTAGAACCTACCTGTAGATTCTCTATTTAAACATTCTGATCTTATATTTACTATACTCTATTAATAACTTTAGTAAACTAATAAAAATATGTCATAGTCACTAAGTCATATTTAACTTTGTACTAAACCTACTAGTGTATTCTGTATCTCATACTTATAGCTTATTTGGTATTACTTTGGCCTAAACTATCACTTGTAGTCAAGACTAACTATTAAACTGCTTTTATTCTTGTAAGATTTATTCAAAATTCCAGTACTTATCTTTCTGATGTTCTATCTATTATCTCCTATTAACTGCTACTCAGGACTGACAGAACTCTTCAGATTTCTAATTCAAATAGCCTAGTATAATATATCTTAGTATTCTTTTCCTCTGATGATTTTGGCAGCCTGGTTGGTTATGTGCTTTTCTACATATCTTGTCATTTGGTTTATTTGTCTATCTCTTTAAGGATGTTTTATAGGCTTCTATTAGTCTAACAGCACTATCAAAAGTTTTATGCTATCTCTTTACTCGAAATTTCAAAGTGGGTTTCTGACTCTTTGGTTTCTTTGCTTTCCACACCTAGTAATCTTATTGTGAGTTTGCATTGAAGTCTTATATAATACTGGTTATTAATATTTCTCTATATAGATGTAATGTTATACTTAGCATAGATGCTTTAAGTTCCTATTTGAGATAGTGCAACTGAAGGTTACAGATACACTAATCCAACTGATTGACAAAGACAGTTATAGTAACACAAACCTATTTTCCAAAATTTGTTTTTCATAAAATTTGAACTCTAGATCTGCCACTTAGAGGTTAACAACTTGACTACTTTATTAGATCATTACACTTTACTTTAAAATTTTACTATAATAGATAAATAATTTTATTTATAATATTATAAAATTTTTTTATTAATTAATTAAAAAATAAAAAAGTTTTATTAGCAACATATATTAATTTTAAATGAAAATTTTAATATATTATATATATTATAAATTACTATATAAAAATGATCTACATGTCTTCTACTCTTAAATAATAATAATTATTATTAATTAGTAATGATTTTTATAAAATTCGTTAAATTTTTTCAAAGTTTAATATTAATTTTTTTGATAACTACTAATCCAAATCAGCTTAAATTTTTAATATAAATAGTATATTTATTTAACTATCTTATACTAAAATTTTAGCTAATTTATATTAATAGTTTATAAAAAATTACTTGTAAATGATAGTTAATTTTTTACAAAAAATTAACTATCGTTTACAAGTAATTTTTTGTGAACTATTAATATAAATTAGCTAAAATTTTAGTATAAGATAATTGAATATATATACTATTTACTGTATATTAAAAATTTAAGCTGATTTGAATTAGTAATTATCAAGAAAATTAATATAAAATATTAAGTAAATTTAATAAAATTTTATTATATATCATTAATAATCATTTACAATAATATTATATAAAGTGCTATATATTAATAATAATATAAACATTATTATTAATATATAGCATTTTTAAAAATTTAGTAATGTAGGTTGTGAGTTCAAAATTCATCAATAGTAAAAATTTGAATAATTATCTATATAGTATATAAACAGTATTATGCTGATAGCATTCTGTTAATCAGTTAAGATAAGATATCTGTAACTAAAATCATACTAGCATAACTAATAAGTTATGAAGCATTTGTATAACTAGTTATATAGAAAAATTCAAACTGATAATAGGCAATGCAAACCTAAAAAAAATTCTTGTAACTATATAAATTTATAGAATTAAAAAACCAAAACTTACTTAAAAAGATTCAAATAAAGAAGTAATATAGATCTTTGATAGTATTACTGTAAAAACTAAATCTGAAAAATAAATACTAATATAAAAAAATCAGATAAACAAAAATTTCAGATAAGAAATACTATTAACCAAACTATTAGAAGTCTTAAACTAAAGAAAAAAATATCAGAAATTATAACTTTGGTATACCAAAAACAGATTATAGTTCTTTTAAGCTATTTAAATTAGAAGTTTGATAACAAAAATAAAAATATATTATAAGTACTAAAGATATATTATGAAATAAGTACTGAAATTTAAATAAACTTTGCAAAAGTAAACTTTATTAACAAGAACTAAATATAAGTAGTTAGTTAGCAAAAGAACCTTTTGAAGCTTTATAGTTAGATAATATATTTTAAAATATATAATAGCTTAATAAATAAATAAACAAAAAAGCCAGTGTTAGGTTAGATAATACTTAGATATACAAGAACTTGTATGTTATTTGTTAGTGTAATATAAGAATCAGAGTATTTAATTAGATAATCTTCTAGCAGATTACAGATATATAAAACCTGCAAATAAACTATTTAAATAAATAGCCAAAAACTATATGTGCACTCTTTTTACTAATCACTTAAACACAAATTCGACAAGAAACAAAAATCAAGTTTACACAAAAACGGCTGTCTGAACTACTTTGGTAGGACTAAGTAAAAAATAAAAGCATTCAGAAAAGGTATAAGAAAAGAAGAGGTAGCTAAAAATAAGTAAACTAACAAAAGGAAAACAAGAAAAACCAAAAATTTGTTCTTTGAAAATTCGTATAGACAAAAATTTTGGAGAATTGATACTAACCTTGTATCATAGATCTGTTTTGATCATAAGAACACAAACACGTAAACAGGCAAACAAACCAGTCATATAGGCAAACAAACCAGTCACATGCAAACAAAACAAAGCAGACATATGCATAAATTAAAGCAAAATATGAATGCACTAGGAGGATGTGATGATAGTCTAATGACAACATATATCCAAAGAGCATACTGGCCTGTTAATAGTATATACAATGGGGTATTTCTTAATTAAGCAGGTAAAACATATATTACACCTAATAGAGAAGACAGAATCATTGCTATGCTAAGATTAACAAGAGAGTTAATAGAAAAAGCAGAGATAGAGCAGCCAGCAAAAAAGCTAAGCATAGTAGAACAAAGTAATCACGCAATAATAATAGAACCGGCCTTAGAACAAACAGATGACACATCAAAAGAGCAACTTCAACCAATAAAACTAGAATTAATTCAAAAGATTAGACAAGAGCCAATATTAGAAGTAAATATAGAAGAAGGCAGACAGCATGAAGAAAAGATACAACAAACTAACTTAGCAGCTTAACAAGAAGAAATTGCAAAGAAAATAAGCATAAATGCAAATTGAAAAGAGTCAAAACTTAGCATATCAACAGAAAAGACAGAAACACAATATGAAACAAAACAAGAATTTAAAAAAGAAATCGATATAGTAAAAGAACTACTAGAGGAGAGCATGTGAGTGCTAAACAATAGAAATTGCAACCAAAATAACAGTCTACTTGCCAACATATTAGCATATAATATGCCAGAAACAATGAAAGAAGAACATACAAAATTCATTAAATAGTCACTAAAAAACAATAAACATGTTAAAGCCATTAAAGAAGTCTTCAAAAGAGGTAACTTGTGGATAGAGGTAGATTTCGATTATGAACACAGCAGAAATGAAGCAATCCAAAGAATCAGCAAGAAAAAAGGCGATTAGTATAAACTAATACCAGAAGAACAGAAAGGCATAAAAGGAAAACAAAGATTATATAAGGAAAAATATTGCAGAAGAAGAAATAGCATAACGAAAAAGGAGGAAGAAACATATAACAAGGAAGAAACTAAGACAGAGAACAACACGAATGACTACAAGTTAGATGAGAAATCTAGTGACAAAGCATATATAACAATATAGGACTTGCCAACAAGCATCAATAGAAAGGAGCTAGAATATATCTGCAGGAGATTCAAAAATGCCAAATAATAAGAATTAAAAGATCAAAATATAAGGTACTTGCAATTGTGCAGATAGAAAAAGGCAAAAAAGAAGACATTTCATGAGCCATACCAGTTAGCAATGATAAACTAGTATGAATAACTAGAGGAGAAAAAAACTATGAAGCAAAAAAAAACAGAAAAAATATACAGTAAAGTTAGCTGAACTACTCAAAAATGCCTCAAAAGTCTTACTACTACAATGTCTAAGAAGCAAAGATGTTAAATCAGTTCACATCTCTCCAAATAGAAATAGAAATCAGAAAAAAACAGCAATAGTAATATTTGCAACAAAAAAAGACATGAATGCAGCTCAAACAAAACCAATTTTGTATAATAACTTTAGAGTTTATTGAATTAATGAAGAAAAAGCAGAGATAAGAAAAAGAGAAAGTTGCAAAGTCGAAAGAAGAAGAAGTTAGAACAGATTTAGCCAGATCTTAGATGCAGAAAAGTTTAAAAGCAACAAAGAAAGACAAAGAAATAAGACTTATATGAACAAAAATAGGTACAGAAGTGGTATAGGCCATGAAGGTACCTTACTAAAAGAAAGAAACAAACCCCAAAACTGGTATAAAAGGAACCAAGAAAGAGACACAAGTACAAAAAATAGAAAAGAAAAGAATCATAAAAGAGAAACAAAAAAAGCCAAGCCACAAAAACAAGAAAATGAGCCATGCATAAAGAACTTCTTAGAGCAAATTTGGGAGTGACTAGAAAGACTAGAGGAAACAAAGAATATAGATAGGAGCAGCCTAGCAAATCACTCCTAAAGGTGCCTTAGTTGAACTTACAAACATGGATGAAGAGATTAGAAAATTTTTGTGTAATGAGAAAAGAGTTTTTAAAAAAAGAAGTAGAGACAAGTTTTTTAATTTAAAAGAAGAAACGAAAAGAAAAGAAAAAGAGAAAGCAGAAAACACAGAGACAAGATACAAGAGTTTAAAAGAAGCATGAAAAAAAGAAAGAAAAGAAATAAAAATAGCTTGTCACAATGTTAATGGACTTAAGACCAGAGGTTAGAAATTAGAAAACCTGCTAGGTTGGGCAAAAGAAAAAAAAACAGCAATTTTGGGCATAACTGAAACAAACATTACAGAAAAAGAGGAAAAAATTCTGTTACATAACCTTAATACAAGATTTAAGGGTTATTGTGCAAGTGCTATTTTGGACAAGAAGAAAGGATCAGGTATTGGGATTTTAATAGATGAAACTTGGAAAAAACATGTCAGAGCAGTTAAAAGATTCAGTAAACATATAATAAAAGTAAGACTGTACTTTAAACAATTAGTACTGATAATAGTAAATGTGTATATTCCACCAAACAACAAAATGATCAGTAAGAAGATATAACAAAAAATCATAGATATAGTATTAAATAGAAAAAAGAACACAGAAGTAATTATACTTAGAGATTTTAATTACACAGTAGACAACATACTAGATAGACTAAATCTACAAACAACAGAATACAAAAGACTACTAATCTTCAATTAGCTTAAAAGACAAGATTTTACAGATTTTTTTAGAAGCTTGCATTCAACAGAAAGAGTATATATATAGTTAAGTCAAGAAACAGCAACAAGAATCGACTATATCTAACTATCAGAAACACTCGCAGCTAGTCTTTAGGAAGCCAATATAAAAGAGGCAGAAAGCATAACAGACAGTAACTACAAGATACTAACAACAAACATATGGGTAGAGCATGTAATCGCAAACTATAGCTGTGCAAAGATTAAACATAAAGACCAAATAAGAACAATATACTTATATGAAGAAGCAAAACAAGAAGATTAAAAAGAATATGCTATAGAGCTTCAAATACAATTAGAGTAAAAAAAGTGCCAAAACAACTAGTAGAGAATAAGTTAAGCAATATATGTTGTACAGATATGTTAAACCATATGTGGAATGCAATAGAAGAAGCTGTAATAGAAGCAGCAAATAAATGAATACCAAAAAAGAAGATATTTAATACAAAATCAAACAGAAGGCATAGTCAAAAGAAGTTACAGCAATGCAGACACATAATAGCACTACAATAAATAATAAAAAAAAAAAAGCAAAAATAAAAAGAAATTAAATAACAGAAGAAAAAGAAAAAGAAGAGATAAATAATAAGCTGAAGGACATTGGCAAAGAAATAGAAGTAGTGCTACCAAAGCTACACAAATAATAGTCAGAAGCTTGGGTAGATGATATAAAAGACTGGCAAAGGATCTTGAAAAACAGAAGAAAAGAGGAGTGGGAACAAGTACAAAGAAAACAAATAGAAGAAAATATAAACAAAAGATGTAAAATGATCAAAACTGATCAAGGACAAATAATTGCTAGCCTGTTGAACAAGTCATACAAAAAAATAATTCTTGACAGATTCATAATTCAAAATGAAGAGAAAGCAAGTCTAATAACAGAACCTGAAACTGTTGTTAATATTAAGAGTTTTACACATATTTGACTATAACTTTTGATGTACTGAATCAATTTGGATGAAACAACCACTATTGGATTCAGCTCACTAAAATAATTCTAATAAGCACAAGATTATGTGATCCTGATCATGGAATTATGAGATCAGGACAATTTTGATGAAAAGCACTAATTATAATACATGTGACTTGATTCTGATTGGCTCAAATTACTGTGCTGAAAATCTAGCATTTCTATTATTTCTATTATTTCTAATAGATCTATTATTTCTATTAGATTTATCATTTCTATCAGATTTATTAGTTTTATCATATCTATTATTTCTATTATCTCTAAACTGTATTTCAAACAAATTTGCCTGGAAAATTAAATTGTATTTAGTATTTTTTAAATAAAACAATAATTTATTAATGATATAGTGTATACTTTGCTTATGAAATATATTCTTAAAAACATATTTTATAAACTTTATTAT
>CAJVQA010011784.1:0-10507 GCA_910591915.1 Cetraspora pellucida
GAATATTAGATGTATTTTTTGCTAAATGAAGCATTTTTTTTGTTGTAATTGAAAGTAATCATGAGAGTTTTTGTTGTTGTGCTTTAGATATAGATAAGATTTATAGAAAATATTCTAAACATGGTTGTAGTATTATATTAAAAAATGTAGGAATTTGTTTATATGTAAGTTTTTTATATTTAATTAATAAGAAAAAGTTTTCAATTTTGTTTTGAAGCATTTCAAAAATTGGTTTAATAGAACCATTTCCATCAAAATAGATACCAAGGTACCATATAATTTTATGTGGCTTATATAAAGATACTATTTGGTTATTGTATTAAAGTGTTGGTATATTGATATTTAGTTTGTTTTTGTTTTGAGAGATATATAAAAGATTGAATTTAATTAGATTAATTTCAATATTATTAAGATTGTATAGTTGTTGTAAATTATTAAGAATATGTTGAAGTGTTTCAGAGTTTTTACTGTGCCAAACAGTATCATCTATAAAAGCCATTGGAGGTATAATTATTAAAAAAGATAGTATATTAGAAATAATCTTAAGTAGTAAAGAGGAGGTAATTTTAAGTAAATAATTGTTATATTTATTATAAATATATATCAAGATTGGATCATAATAAATTTTCCAAAGAAGAGAAAAGTATATTTCACCTTATTTGATACTGATTTGATATAAACAGGTGATGTAAAACCATATGCAGTAATTATTCTAGCTTAACAGTCTTTATGTAGTTCAGTAATAAGTTGAATTTCTTTAAAAGGAATACTAATTCTTTTGCAAATATCCTGTAATTAAGATATGTTGATTTTAGTAAAGGCTTTAGATATGTCTTAAAACATTATCTAAGTTTCTTTGTTAAAATTTTTATAGTGTTCAATAGTATTGTTAAAGATTTGAATATGGATATGTTTTAAGAGTTTTTGGTAGCTATAAAGTTGCAATTTGAAAGAAGTTTATTAAAATTAATAATATAATCTAGTCTTTGTGTAAAGATTTTAGTAAAACATTTTTTTTTAGTTCTATAATTAAGATAGGGTGCACTTGATTAAGTATGAAGTCCCATGAAGATTTTTTTAGAATGAGAAAAATATTAGATTTTTTTCAGTTAGATAAAATTTTTTGAAGTTGAAAACATTTGTTGATAAATAATTTAAGAGAAATTTGGCCAATATGGTCTACATATTTAATATATTCATAGTTTCTTTCAAGAGGATTTGCAGCTTTTTGAAGAGGAAAATTTTGAATAGTATTTTGCCATTCATTATCAGAAATATTGTTAAATAAGTCTTTGTAGTGTATTTTAAGTTCAGGATGAGGTTGATATAGTTGGTAATAATTAGATGTAAGTTGAATTTGTTGAAGAGGTTTTTCATTAAAATATTCAGTAAAATGAGCATGAATAGCTTGTTTAATATAATCTTCTTTTGTTAATAAAGAGTTATTTGTTAGAAGTCTATTAATATGTATGCTATTGTATTTTTCCAGAATGTTTTTAAAGAATTTTTTAGGTTATGATTGGAAAAGTTGATTGTGTTTCTCAATTTTTTGTTAAATTTCTTTTTGAGTTTGTTGTTAGTAGAAGATTGAATGCTAATTTAATATGATTAAATTCTTGTTTAATTAAAAAGTGTAAGTTGTTAGAAGTTTGTAGTTAATCAATAAGGTTTTCAGAGTATTTGGTTGTGTAATCTTTAAGAAAATTATGAAAGTTGAATAATTGTAGATGGTTTTTTAAATATTGTATTTGTTTATATCTATAAAAGAGTGCATGTTATTTGGAAGGTTTGTTATCTTTAATTTTCTAAATTATTTTAATGTTTTTGTAAAGAATGTTTTTTAAAGCAGCTTTAGTAAGTGCTTTAAGTATTTTATTCCAAGTTATATTAAATTCATTTTGATTTGAAATGTTGAATATTTGATTTTGTAATTGGTGAAGACTTTGTAATATTTGATTTGAGTAATTTTTAATATTTTTCTTTGAGCAAGATTTCCAAAGAAAGTTTTTCCTTATATGTTGTTTAGAGAATTTGGTTTTGCTGATAGTTATTGAAATTTCAAAAGCAATAATTTTATGGTCTGATTTAGATAAGATATTCTTGAAGATATTAATATATTCAATTTGAAATATATTTAAATTTGTCTATATTTGATCAATTCTGCTATTAGAAGTTGAGTAAGAAAATGTAAAGGTTGATGTTATAGAGAAAAAAAATCAATATATATCTTTAAATTGATAACTAATTAAATATTTGAGAATTTAAGATTTTGGGATAAAAGTGTTTTTTGGAGAATTTCTATCTTGGCAAGGGTTTGAAACACTGTTGAAATTACTAACTATTATGAGTTGATAGTTAGAATTATTGCAGAATAAAATAATTTGTTCTTGAATTTTAGTACGTAATTGTTTTTTCTCTGAATTAGAAAGGTATATTTGAAGAATGCAAATAGAGTTGTGTTTAAAATGTAGATCTAAGCCAATTATATGACCATTATAATTATGTGTTCTAGTAATGTATTTGAAGATTCTTTTATGTATAAAAATTACAACATCTACTTGGTGAAAATTTTCATAAAAACTTCAAAAGCTGTTATAATTTTGAAGATTTTGGTTAAAGAATTTTTCTTTTTTAGAGCTAAGATATGGTTTTGATAATTCAAAGATATTAAAATTATATTGATTAATAATATCTATAAGTCAGCTTTTTTTGAATATTGAAGTAGATCATTAATATTTAAAGAACCAATTTTTATAAGAATTAAAATTATAGGTGTAAGAGATGTTTGAAAAAAAGGAATATTATTAGTTAAAGAATTGTCAGATGAATGTAATATAGGAGAGATAGGATTTGTAATATTGAGATTGTTAGTATTAAAAAAATCAGAATCTGGTAATAAATTAGAAACTAAGTATTGTCAATATGATTTAATAGATAGGTTATAGTATTGATAATAAAGTGATTTAGAGAGAAGTATATAATTTGATATTATACTATTGTTTAAGTTTTTATAAATATGTGTTTCAGTCAGTGTAGTGTTGATAGAAATTTTAAATGATTTATTAAATAGATTATTTTTTGGATATTGAAGAAAATTTAAAAGTGTTTGATTAGATGGTAAAGTTAAAAGATTATAGTAAGTTAGAAAGATATTTAACAAGAAGGATCTTTGAAATTAGGGAAGCAGTTGGAATTCAAGAATGGGTAATAGGTTTCTGCAAGGTTACTCACTGTTTTAAGCTTGGCTCACACAGATGCAAAAGATACTGTAGTCTTTTCTGTACATTAAGTCTAACCATCATAATCCCAGTCTTCTATGTAAATAGGATTTACTGACTGCCTACTTGTATCATTTTTCTCTAAAAATGGCCTACTATTTGTAAAGTACATTATAATTTCAGAAGTGGCAACTGTTTTAATGTTACTTGCAGAAAAGTTTATTGAAAAGGAGGTTAAGAGCTAATAGGATTAAAAAGATCATTATTATTAATTTTTTTTGAAGTAATATAGTTGAAATTCTTAATGATAAGAGATTCAGCTTAGAAGTAGTAGTCTTCATTATATATTTTTTGAATAAAGGAAATAGAGAGATTTGTATCACTTTGTTTAAGTATTTCAAAGTAGGTAATAATTTTGGCAAGAAAATGAATACCTGTAATTTGGTTTGTAGTCTTTTTAATAACTTGATCATAACTTATATTAAAGATTTCATCATTTTGAGCTGTTGCTTGAAGGAAAGCTTTAAAGTATTCATAAAAGTAATAAGTTTAACAATTTATATTATAATCTATTTTGTTGATTTTCATGAATGGTTTTTCAGCAGAAACAGCAAGTTTGCAAAATGATTTAATTAGAGTTAGAATTTTAAATGAAGCTGGATGTTTATTATTTTATGAAAGATTGAGAAATCTAAGGTAGGATGAGTCCATGCTGGTTGATTAGGTTTGGTAGATGGGTTTGATTTATCAGAAACAGAAACAAAGAATTTTTTAAAAGATTTGTCAAAGTAATATGTAGAGAGATTTTGAAAGTTGTGTTCAGTATCAGATGACAAAACTGTACATTTATATTCATCAGAGTTTTTACAAATATAAACATGAAAAAAGCAAGTTTTCTAACTAATAGGGTGTATTCTTGTATAGATGTAATAGATTCAATAATAAAAGATTGAGGTAATAGCTTTTTATGCTCTTTAGCATATTTAGTTGCAGTTTTATATTTAAGAAAATTAAAAACTTTAGTTTTGATAATATTAAAAGAATGATGTTTGTAAATTTCAAAGAATTTATCAAACCAATTTTCAAAAATAGCTTATGTGATTTAAGAGAAGATATTTGAAAAGAGTTTTTAAATTTTTCTATATTAATATTAAAAGAAACATTAATATTTAGATTATTATTATTTTATATTTAAAAAAAAGCTTTGTTGATTAAGTTGTAACTAATATTATAATATAAAGTAAGATGAAATGGTTGAAGATTTAAATCTTCTGCAAATTTTTTTGCATGAATAGTTTTGTAAATAGAATTAAGGAAGAGATATAAACATACAAGATTGATAGCAACTTGAAGTCGATTTTGAAATGTATATGATAGAATGGTATAATGAGATTGAAGAATTTTTTTATAGTTAAATTTTGTGAAAAATATAATAAGAAACTTAGAAAGTATAAGTTTTAAAATATTAATTAAAATTTCTGTAGGAATTGGAATATGAGTGTCAATTGATGGGTTTGATTTTTGAACTAAATCCACTAAAAATTTGGGTTTTTGGTCAACTATAGTTTTTAATAACTAATCAAAAGAGTATTTAAAAATAGATTTAATATTTGTATTTCTAGAAAAAATAGTTTTAATAAATGCAAAAGAAATTAAGTTAGGTTTAAGAAAGTCAAATAATTGTTAAGAGAATAGAGTGTTAAGTTTTGAATTAGATTCCATTTCTTTTATGACTAGAAATAATTTAAACTAGTTAAGATTTTGGGAAGTATCATGTTTTTGTTATTGAAATTTATTATCTTTTTTTGAAAATTTAGATAAAACTTCTTTAAAAAATTCTATTTTTTCAGTTTTGCTAAGTAAAACAAATTTGGATATATGAGCTATTTTCTTTTGTTCTTGAGATAAAGGTTTAGTTTGGACAAGATAACATAATTTAATATCAATAATTCTGTGAATACAGTTATGATAAATAAGCTGAGTTCTGAAAAGAATTGCTATAGTATAGTCTAGAGAATACTTGTTTTCTTGAGAGAGAACACAAGGAAGGTTTTTGATATTACATAATACATATGTATGAATATATTGAGAATGAAGAATAATGGCAGTTGATGTAGGATTGGTATTAAATAAAGAAAAAAGAATAGTAGAATTAGGAAATTGAGTTGAGAGTTGCTTAATAATAAGAGATGCAGATAGAGTATTACTAATTTTTTAGTAGAGATAATTGAAGAGATTTGCATATTGAAGAGAGCAAGAGTGGTAGGTTGGATAATTTTATAGTAGCAAGAGATAAAATTAGTATAAAATTGACCACATAGACATATGCCAATAGTTGGTTGAGTTGGAACTTTAAAATAATAATATTTTTTCTTAAGACTTTCATATTAATTAGGATTAACATTTAGTAGAAGAACATAAAGTAATTTGAAAGTTATTTTATTCATACCAAGTCTATGATGACCTCTGTATTTAGAGTAATAATAATTCATATCATAGAAATCTGGTTCAGTTGTTATAAGAGTTAGCATTTTTAGATATTTTGTTCAATAAGAAAAAATAAAGAAGTTGTAAATATTTGATTTTGTAGAAGTAGTAAATAAATATAAGGGTTTTAGTATAAGGTGTAACTTAATATAGGTTTGTGTAATTTATGTAATAGGGTATTACAAAAAATTATAATTTATAATAACCAGATTAGTAAATGTGACTAGATAATAATCATCAATGTAGCATAGTATTGATACAAAGTACAACTTTCTGTAAAATTAATTAGAACCAGATATAGAAAAAAGTAGATTGTGTATTAATAAGATTCTATTTAAGGATATATTAGTAAATTTAGTGTAAATTTAATTAAATATTAATTAAGAAATGATTTGATATTATATAAAAAACATGTAAAAATGAGCAGACTAGTGTAAGAACAAAAAATAAAAAAAGAATTTTACAAGAGAATAAAAATTAAATTTGGTTGTAATTTAGTCAATATTAGGTCAAAAATCTTCGTTAGAGCTTGTTTTGACTAGAAAAGTGTACTCTACACTTTTGCTTAAGAGTGTAAAATAGGTTTTTATAGTAACTTTTATATAACAATTAAAATTGTAAATTCTGAAAGCCAAAGACTGTCAGTATATTTTTTCAATGAGTTTAAATCCTAAAGACTTGAAACTTTTAGAATAAATATAAAATTTAGTACTGAACAAGTTTATTTAAAAGCCAAATATAAGTTAACTTAGTAAAATAAATAGTTACAAATGTTTTTGTATAGATGAATTTTAGTTGAGATTTGTGTAAAGAATTTGCAGAAAGAGTTCTTGTAAAGTCTTCAAAAATCTATTATAAGGTTTTTTAATAGATTTATTAGAATTTCAATAGGTATTAAGTATCTAGTTATTAGTTGTTAAAGTACTAACAGTAAATTTTTTTTTAGATAGAGTTAATATATTTCTAAAAAATATTTTAGAGCTTTAGATTATTAATTTATAGTTTTAATAATTGTATTAACTATTTTTTAAATTTTTATAATTTGTTCTTTAGTAAATGTATTTAATAACTCTAAATATTTTAGTGTATCTTTGTTATTTTTGGTTTCTTACTATTATTATAGTCTCTTATCCTAAACTAAAAGCATCAATATTTTAATCAAATATTTTTTAGTTAATTAAAAGTAGAGAGCAATATTTTAAAATTATAAATAAACCTAATGGTAATTTTTTTCTATTTAATTTTATAAATAATTATATTAAATAACCTAATTTTAATTATTAAGTAAAAATTGTAAAGTAAGTCTTTCTAATTCTAATAATTGTAAAATTATTAAAATAGGTTAAAAACTTATTGAGATATTAATTTTTAAAGATTGGGATATAAAATTATAGAATAAAATTAACTAATAGGTTTAATAAGTTAAAAACTAATTGAGATATTAATTTTTAAAGATTGTAATATAAAATTATAAAATAAAATCAACTAATAGGTTTATGAAAATTAATCAATCAAATTTTTCCTTTTTTGCTATCTAAGGAAATTTTAACCTATTTAAGTAAACTTTGTTATATATACAAGTATATTTTTTTAAAATAATACAATATATCAAAAGTTTACTATAATAGATAAATAATTTTATTTATAATATAATAAATTTTTATCATTAATTAATTAAAAAAAAAGTTTTATTAATAGCATATATCAATTTTAGATGAAAATTTTAATATATCATACATATTTATATAAAAATGATCTATGTGCCTTTTACTCTTAAATATTTTATAAAATTTATTATATTTGTATTTTTATTTTTTAGATTTTAACTCATAATTAGAATTGGTTAAATATTAATTGTAAAAAATATTGTACATTCTTTGTTTTTTTAAATAAGTTTTTTTTATTTTTATTTTTAAATATTAATTTTATTATTTTTTTTAATTAAATTTATTTTTTATATTTCTTATAAAAAATAAAAATAACAACTATTTTTTTTAATTATAAATCTTATATTTATACCAAAATTAGATTTTTAAATCAGTAAGACTATTACTAATTAAAAGTAATATTATGTAATAGTTAGATAAAATTTGATTAACAAAGGCATATAAACTTAGTTTTATTAAAATTTGACTTATTCTAATAGTCTATATTATATTAAGATTATTATTTTACTAATATAATAATTATAATACTTATACTATATTAAGATATACTAAATAATATAGACTGAAATTTATTATTATTACAGAATAAGTTTATTATAATAATAGTTTTCTATAGTTACTTATAAAAGAACTCTAAATTTGATTTTATATAAAGTAATTAAATCTAATTTTATTATTTAAGTAAAATTATTGAATATTTTTTTTAGTTCTCTTAATTATTCTGAAAGCTTTTAGACATCTTTAGAATCTGTTACATCTTTTAAAGGCAGAGTTATTATTTTGTAAAGATTATCAAATAGCATATATCTCTTATATGTTACTGAACTTATAAGATAACTTATACTTTATCAAGTCTGTTATTATAGTCTAAGGTCTTTGGCTTCATGATGCAAGACCTATTATCCTTTTTAGTTTACAGTTCATTAACTTTATATGATCTATTAACCAGATTATCTGTATATTTCAAAGTCTTTAATTCTACTATTATATATTCTTAAATTAGATTTTCTTAATGTTAGCATTATTTGTTAACAGATTATGCCTTATTTAGTTGTTCTCAACTTTATGGCTATATTAGTAACTGCATTCTTTTTGTATAAATTTTATTTTTGTTTTTAAATAGAAATTTTCTGCAGATTTTTTTCTAATTATAGTTTTGACAAAATTTATTATTACTTTTTGAACTTGAACTTATAACTTTGCGATTGAGACTCAGAAGTACTAACTACTGTGCTATTAATCTACAAGTCTTATTTAATATTTCTAATTAATTTATTATTTATTTTTAAAGTGCTAATATCCTATATTCATTATCATGCAGTAATAATTAGAAATTAATTATTACAGTCTAAAAACATACTAAATGAGAAAATTGTATTTTAGAATAATTTACAAACTAATTCTTAAATTTGATTGCTTTTATATACCTTTCATCTTTAAAAAACATACATTCAAAAAAGATTTTTTTAATAATTTTTGAAGTTTAATAAGCTTCAAATATATATTTCAAAACATATATTTTTAATAATTCCAAATAATTCAGTATAGTAAAATTTTTTGGTTAAAGTAAATAAAATGTTAAAATAGTATTTGCTTTATATAGAAAGTTTAGAATTACTATAAGTTAGCTCAAGATTATTTTAAAATTTTAGTATTATATTTAAAAGTTTTTAATTATTTATATTATAATAATTTTTTGGTTTAATTTAATTATAAATATATAGATATTAGAAATAATTTATGAAAATAATACATGACATTTGAGATAAATTTAGTTTCAAATTAATATATAGATAGGTTGTTATAGTTATAATATATATGAATAATATAGTACTGCTATATTGTTTAATTATATAAACTAAATATTGTATTAAATAATTAGTAATATTGTAATAATTAAATAGAATATAGTTAATATTTAGAATATTTAATAAAAGTAAAGCTTTGCTTATAGCTTTGCTAATACTATTATTTGTATATGATATTTTTTGACTAATTTGATTTGTTAATATTATATGCTATAAAATCTAAAATCTTCTAATCAATATCTTTATACTATAAAAGATATGATCATTAATTTTCATTTTTGTTATATTTTTGAACTGTATTAATATACTAAATAATTATATAATTATTTGTTTATATAATAAATAAATTTTGTAGTGACCTAGTGAAGTGGTCAGGTTGTCAACCCTTCAAGTAGTAGGTTGGGTGTTCAAATCCCATCAATGATGAAAATTTGGATAATTACCTATATAATATTCATATTATGACAACTGTTACTAACTATTAGGTTAGGATACCTTTAATGGTAGTCACACCAGTATGACTGGCAGGTCTTAGAGCATCTGTGCAATGTTGGAGTTACACAGAGAAATGCAAACCGACAAATCAGACAGTGCAAACACTAGATAAGTCCTTGTGGCCCTGTAAATCCATTGAAATTAGGTAACAAGAAGTTCATTTGGAAAAACCTAAGTAAAGAAATAGCTGAATCTTCAACAGCCCTACTGTAAAGGCTAGCTCGGTGAAACGGATACCCAGGTCTAGTACTCGGTCCTAGTAGCTGGATGGGCAAGAACCTCCAGGTTGGGAGTCTCGGAGGTACTACCAACCAGACCACCAGAATGAACCAGAGGAAAAGGATATCAGGCTGACCTAATATACTGATGAACTGGTCATAGTCCTACATGGGCTATTTGAATTGGGAGTTTGGTAAAAAGGCAAGGGTAAAGACAGGGGTATACTAAAGTACTGTGGTTATGCTGTGAAGTAGATGCTGGGGTCTAAGTAAACTTTACAAAAGCATAGTGGTTTAATAGTTAGCCCTTACTGCAAGTGTTGGTTCTGCTATAGCGATACCTAGGTTAGCTATAAAAACAGGTACAGAAGGCTCTGGAGGGTTTACCTCGAAGATAAATTAGTTCTAAGGTTGAGAACAATGATTTGGTACATCTGAGATGACCAGTGATGTTAATACAGATTACAGATTCAGAGGGTTTAAAGTGGAACACCCAAGCAGGAGTGTTAGGTACAGCATTTGGTAGGGAACCTTCGAGCAGACTCCTTAAATAGGTAATATAGAAAAGTTATATGTGTAGCCAATTGTACACTCTCCTGTAGTGGTTCATTGAA
>CAJVQA010011785.1:0-10506 GCA_910591915.1 Cetraspora pellucida
AAATGTAACTTATTGCATTTCGTGTATTTTTCACGTGATCGATCACGATATTCGGTATCACAATATCCGTCGTCACACTACCCACTGTTGAAATCACGAGCCTACCTATTGTTGAAGTTATGAATCTATTTACTAGCAAAATCACCATCTATCTACTAATAAAAACATGAACCCACTACTGTTTAAATCATTCTCATATCATAAACCAACTATTGTTGAAATCATAACTTATTAATTATTGAAATCGGGAACCCACTTAATGTTAAAATCATAAATCTGCCCAATGTTGAAATCATTAATTTAAAAAATGCAAGCTAAATTAGATGGTATAAATTATTTAATCCGTTTCGACAGATATTGAAGGAGAGGGTGACCACTCTTAGGGCATGAAGAAACTCATTTTGCAATGTAGATTTGTATCAATGAATAATTGGACTTCTTGAGCCAAAAATACGTGACACGATATTTATCAATATTTGGAATGAATATATTAGCGGATCAGTAGATTGACCCATATAGAATTGATTTATGAGTTGATAAATCGAAACTAAAAATTATAATATTAAAATAAAATAAAAATAAAAAAATGATAATTAATAATTAATTAATAATAATAATCGGCTTTACTAAATCACACCAGTGGTGCTCAATACCATAGTTGCTATATATCAAAAATGTACTAGCTAACACATTTCAGAGACACTAAGCAAAAATGTTCAACGCCCCAAAAAATCTTACCCTAGCTAAAATTTAGTTCTATATCTTTACTATAGTTCAGGTTCTTTAACCTTAAATTTTACTAGCAAACCATTAAAACATGTGTGGTATTAAACACCACTGGTGTGATTTAGTCTATTGATAATAATAATTAATTATTATATTATTATAATTATATATTGTTATTATTGTTATTATTATTATTTATCATTATCATTATCATTATAGTACAACAGGAGTTCTCCAACCTTAATCCCACAGAACATAAAAAAATCACTCCACAGGTCACTTAACCAGCAATGTTACAAATATAATCTCCTGGTTTTGTTTCCTCCTACTTATTGGTACGTATTATATGTAACATATTTACACTAAATATCGAATTGTGGGCATTGCAATTTGACAAATTAGATTATAACAAGTTTTGTTGACGATAACTTTACGCAAAATAGTGTGAATCTTCTGTAGAAAAATTAAAATGAATGACTAAATTTAATTATAACCTTTCATCACGCGTTAAAAATTATATAGAGCATTCGATTAAATATTTTTCTGAAAATAAGAAAGGTACTACTAATATGAATTATGCTATTAAAATATATAATGTTGCTCTTTATTATATTGTTGGAGTTGGAGTTAAGAAGTATGAATATAAGGCGTTCACTTATTTTCAAAAATCAGCCGAAATGGGTTATATGCTGATGCGATAAACTATCTTAGTTAATATTATGAACATTGCATATGTGTTAAAAAGATGAATCTAGCGCATTTTCTAAGTATCAAAAAGCGAGAAAAAATGTGAATAAGACATTTTCTTATTATAAAAAGGCTGCAGGTGTAGGTAATTCTACGAGAGTATATAATTTTTTGGTAGCCGTTATGAGCATGGAATAGGAGTCAAAAAAGAAGAAACTAAAGAATATTATCGTAAAAAAGCAATTGATATAGGAAATTTATTTGCAATGAATAATCTTGGTGGTTATTATCTAAATGGAATAAGAGTTAGAAAAGATGAACATAAAGCGTTCGTTTATTTCAAACAATCAACAGAAATGGGCCGGCTGATGGGATATGTAATCTTGGATATTGCCATCAATTTGAAATTGGTGTTGAAAAGGATGAACATAAAGCATTTAATTATTATCAAAGAGCAACCAAGGAGGGTAGCCTAGTTGGAACTGAAAACTTGGCTAATTGTTATAGGAATAGGATTGGAGTACCAATAGATTTGAAAAAGGCAAAAATGTTGTATCAGGCGTAAGTAAATTATATTATATGTAAATATTCACTTCATATTTTAATAGGACTATATTTCAAACAACTAAATTAGTGTACGAAACAAACTTCCTTCAGGTAACTTGGTTATTTACGATAATGACTACGCAATTCTCTCCAATCTAATTTATTTTATTGATTAGTATCAAGCGAATCTCTAAATAATTATACCATTTATTGATTAATATTTTGATTGACTTTTTTATTAAGTATTATTTTTTTTGCATAAGATTTTTGGAGCTTACATGTAATGTACTTGTATATGTATATAAAAATGGTGAGAGTAAAAATTTCCTTTTAAAGGATTTTGAAGGAAATTTTTTCTGCAACATTCTTTAAATTAGAAAAAGATAATCACATCGCATGCAACGATGAACGATACATTACAAGACAATATATAGCAAAGATGGTCAGACCAAAATTATAAAGGGTTAATGATTAAAATCATAACACAATAGGAATAATTAAATATAAATGGAATTATTAAAAAACAAAATATTTATATCTTATGATTCGTTTTATAAGCCTTTTTACCAGTTTCAGTAAATAGTGACATTAATTAATCGCAGTAAAACAAAATTCGTAGCATGTCTTTTATCGAAAACAAATAAACGAATTATAAAAGTTAGAATATTACCTAAATAATCTGAATGAACGGTAGTACAATGCACATATAACAAAATTAAATGTACAAAACTTATAAAACCAAATATTTATCATTATTTCGTTTTCACATGTACAAATTTAAAAAGTGTATTAAACTTTATTTATATAAATACTAAATCTTACAAGTGATTTTATTTATTTAAAAAATTTTTTTTTTAACCGTATTTTAAGTTTCTACTGTAATAATAATTTACAACCAGCTTCCTACAAATAATTTTTAATAATGGGTACAATAATTCAAACTACAGCAGAAATTTTAGCAATCTATAATCCCATAGTTGCTACAATAAACGTTATAGTCAAAGAAATTCATGAAATTTACAAAAATGCCGAAAGTAATAAAGAAATTTGTTTAATTATGGCGAATCGAGTAAGTTCAGCAGAATTTGCTATGAATACAATGATGAGAAATATAGAAGGAGATGAAGGAAATGAAGAAATTTTGGAAAATTTTCGTAAAAAAGAATATTATTTAGCCTTTGAATCGTTTAAAAATCTTTTGACAAATATCAAAGAATACACTAATAAAGTATCAAAGTTTAATCGATATAAGCAATATTTCAGTGCAATGGAAGTTAAGCAAAAATATGAAAAATTAACTATGCAGTATGATATGTGTATGAAAGATTTACAGTTTACTATGATAGTTAGCAATGAAGTTGACAGAGCTAATGAAGCAAAAAAAGTTGATAAAGCTATAAAAAACACCGAAGAAGTAAGCATAATTACTGTATTAAATTGTTATGTAATTTTATTTATTATATTTATTATGGTTATTATTATGATTGTTACATTTTAGGCTCTCGGAAAACTAGATACAGCAAACCAAAAACTTGATATGATAGCTAAAAATATAGACTTTTTAATGAATGATAAAAAAACTGATGTCCAAGTAAAAAAAATTACTCAAAATGAATTAAGTGAGCCTGCTGTTTACGAAGAAACTAATGTTCGTAAAAGTGTTGTTAAAAAAATTTATGAAGAATGTGAGGTTGCATGTAAACCCATAGATTCACAAAATATCGTAACTGAATTATCAATCCTTAAAAAATTAAAATCAAAGTACATTCTCCAATTCTATGGACTTTCTTATCTCGATAACAGTGAAGTTATGGTATTGGAATGGGCAGAGAAAGGAACTTTGAAAGAGCTTTATAGTAATAATGATATACCTTGGACTAGAAAAATACAGATTATTCGAGATATTAGTCGTGGTATTGTATTTTTACGTAGAGTAAATATTTTCCATCATGATCTCAGATGCGAAAATGTTTTTGTAAGTATAAATCTTTAAAACAAATAAATACATAAATTTAATTATCTATATTACCTTTATTGATGAATCAATTTGTAGGTGTTACAAAATTTGGATCCCAAACTTGGAAATTTCAAGTTTGCACGTGATGTACATGACAAAACTAAGAATCTTTCTAGCATTTTACCAGATGTTATTCGTTGGATGGCTCCTGAACAGATTAAAAGATATACAGATACAAGTGGCGATAGACATGGAAAAAAGGGATATTATACATTTAATTGTGAAATGTTCAGGTGTTTATTTCTCACATAAAAAAAAAAATCTTTAAAATTCAAAAAAAAATTTGCCCGGATTTTTTATTAATAATTATTCTCATTATTAGTTTTGGAATGCTTATTTGGGAGCTTTGTTATGAAAAAATTCCTTATCAAGGTATGAGTATTAAGGAAATATCAGATCATGTTTTAAATGGTAAACGAGAAAAGCTTCCGTTCGGTGAATTCAAAAACCTTGTTGATAAAGTAATTCAAGAAAAGTTTGTTAAAATTATTGACAAAGGTAAATTATATATATCTTATTTCATTTTATTTTTCTGATTTTAATATGGTTTATATTTTTTATAAATAGTATGGCGTCAAACACCACAACAACGAATAGATATTGCAAATTTAAACAGAGAGCTTGAAAAGTTATCTGTAGAATATCCTATTTGTACTAAGGATCCCATGCTATTCGAAGATAAAGAATTAGACTTGGATGGAACAAAGAAAAGTCTAGAACTTGATTTTATCCCTCTTGATAAAGGAATAGAATTTCATAGAAGGAAAGAACATAAAAATGCATGGAAAAGCTTTAAACAAAATTCGGATCTTGGTAATGTAGATGCAAAATATTGGCAAGGATATTATTTGTCATACGGGTATAATGTTGTTGAAGTAGATCATGAGAAAGCAAGACAGCTTTTTAGAGAAGCCGCTGATAATGATTATGCTGATGCACAGTGTCGATATGCTGTTTCATTGCTTAATAATCTTAATAATAAAAACCTTAGTGATGAAGAAAAAGAGAAAAATTACAATGAAATTTTGCATTATTTCAAATTAGCTGCTGACAATAAAAATACTGATGCAATGTATTATTTAGGCGATATTTATGTTAATGGAAAACTTAAAGTGCCAAGTGATGATGAACATAAGGAACTTGGTTTAAGATATTTAAATTCAGCAGCTAACAATAATTACGCCAAAGCAATTAAATTATTGAACGAATTAAAATCAAGTAAGACAAATAAGAATGTTTAAAGTATTTAGAATTATTCTTTTTTAAAAACTGGGCGTTTATATTATTTTTTAAAAATGTGTACTTAATTTATATTATAATAATTTATCCATAGCACAAACTTACAAATTGTTTCTTTCTTTATTAATGTTATAAGTTATTGTAAATTATAATCTATCTGTTATTTAAAATGATTTTACTAAATCACACTAGTGGTGTTCAATACCACACAGTTGCTATATCTCAAAACCCTCAAAACTTTACCTTAACTAAAATTTAGACCTATATCTTTAGGTTCCTTAACCCTAAATTTTAATAGCAACACTATTAAAAAATATATGTGGTGTTAAACACTACTGGTGTGATTTAATGATATTGTTTAAATAAATATATGTTACGTATCATTTTTAAATTCTATCAATTATTGTTTTACACGTCATATTCAATTTTAATTAAAAAATGACTAGAATAAATTCCTAGCTTATTAATTTGACCTCAACAATGATAAATAGCTTTATAAATTTTTTTTAAAAGTGACGTTGTAGAAGTGTGATTCGCCCCGTAATTTAAAATACACCATCACACAATAATAATCTAACTAAACTACTCTAATCAAGCCATATTAATGGCAATGCAATGATCGAGGCGTGGTAAGGCTTGTTCAGAGTAACTAAGATCAATTAGAGTTCTATACTACGTCACGGGTCTCTTAGTGCAAAATCACTACTAATTCCTATTGTTACTACAGAATTTACTTGAGAGGTGATTTAGTAGAACCAAACACTTATAAATGTTGAACTCTAATCGAGTTTTCTTTATTCAAGATACAATTCGAACTCTTAATATACTTTTTCATTACTATCAAATTCTTTCTAACATTCTGCCCTGCCTGATATTCAAAATCTCAACAGACAACCCCAATTCCATATTCGTAGCAATAACTGAGCCAATAAATTCCGTCAGGTTCATTTGTATCTGCTAATTTTTGACTTTCATAAAAATTTAGTTGATTAATATTGTTAATAATTTGTTCCATTTTAATTTATGAAAAAACACGCAACTATCTTACAATTGCAATTTATTTTACAGTATTGTACAATATTCTAAAATTGTATTGGTGCAATTCTGCACAGAATTTTTGGCTGCATAGAATTACAACATATAGGACGCAATTTGGCAAAATTAACTTTTGTAATCACTGAATTGCATGCATTTTACACACGCCATCAAAATGAATTGCTGTGGTGGCTTGCAAAAAAAATTTTGTAGCAAATTGCACTATACCAGGAACGGAGTCATCGTTCAATATTTTTAACAAAAAACTTATAAACGAGCACATACATTGTAAAATCAAAGATGCAATAACAAACAATAGTAAAAATAATTTTTTTAGGCACAAAAATTAGTGATCCAATGTAAATTTAAAGGCCTCAATGCTATAATTCTCATTTTTTTTTTATCAAATTTTTTATCAGGCAGACAAAATAATAATCACTAATTGACAAAGACTTAATTAAAATAATTTGTTAATTATTTCTAAATATGTAGAGAGTGTTAAACTTACACTAAACTATGTTTTGTAGAGTTCTCTTTAGCAGATGACATTTTGTTTATTATTATATCTTTAATATTTTATTAAAGTTTTAACAAGATAATGTATAATGCAAGTAACTGTCTTAAATTCTTTTTATAATAAATGTTTAATATATATAAAAATACTAGTATTAATATTTAATGAAATAGAGCAAATAATTTTGTATATTTAAATCACTGACTAATTAATCAGAAGTTTTTTTTTTTTTAAGGTAAAGTCTTGCTTGTATCTTTATTAAGTAATATATAAAATAGTAACATATGTGCAGTATATACATTTCTACTATTTGTACTAGTATAAATAAAAAGAAAATTACATACAAGAATAAAAGCTTAGACAATTAAATAAATCTAATTTATCTATGACCTAAACCTACTAGAGTAGTCAAAAACTTATCTAGATAATATTATTTATAGTTAAAATAAAGTTAGAAGTTGTGTGATACTTAATCTACAGAGTAGCCCAAATATTAATTTTTCTAAAGGTCTATCCAACAAATGAACAGGTTCCAGTATATAAATAAAGTTGATCAGATTGATCACAAAAACAAGAATATGTAAAATTATGACAAGTATATATATTATTTCTATTATAGGAAGATAAGGTTTGTTGCATAATATATGTATTGGTTATTTGTTATTGTTTTTTCCAATTTGAGAAATTAATACAGTAGGATTTTCATAATTGTTTGTAAATTTGTTTGTTAATTTTAAGCAGAATATTAATTGTGATTGTTGATGCTAGTTTGTATAGAATTTCTAGATCCTGAATAGCTTTAATTAATAATAAGAAAATAAGGCCTTTAAGAGTAATTTTCAAGTAGTGTAAAGATGAGTAAAGAGGTGTTTCTTTGAAAGTTAAATAGTCTTTAATTTTTTGAATAAGTTCTTTAGTTCTATTGTTAGAAAAATCTAAATTGGCTAAGTTTACATAAATAGTTATTGTATTAGAAATGATGCTATTAAACAGAAAGAAATTGGCACAAGTGTACCAATATAATGATGACATAATTGAATTGCAGTGAAAACAATTGGCATCATGAAAGGTTAGAGAATAGATTTTATGATAGAGGTATTGAATAGGTAGTTCATTAAGAAGTATTTTAATTTTAAATGATTTAAATTGGTTAAGTTTAAAATTAGTAAGATTGTAGGTAGATTTTTGATTATGATTAAAGTATAGTCAGATTGAATTCCAATTGATATAATAAGTAATGGAGTTCATTCATCATTTCATTTTTGTGATAACTATAATACAAGATTATAAGTTTTACAGATACTTTTAACAAAGTATCTGATAGAAAGTTTAATAGAAAATTTTTCTGTTTCAAAAAATAATAAATAATATAGGCTGTGAATATTTGTATAGTTAAAGTGTAATGGTGATTCATTTGTATATTGCTTAGCAAATGAGTCTGCTAAATTGTTAAAAATATTGTCTAAATAGAACTGAATTTTATAGAAAATGATATTTAATTTCTATGATTTAATAATATTTAATAAAATATGCCATAATGTCTAAGAGTTAAATTTAAAAAATTTATTAAAATTTAAAAATGATTGATTATAGTGAAGGACCAGGATTATGTCGACCAGATCCAACATAATGGGCAGGTTATAGTATTCTCCACAGCTGTGCAAGTCAAGCTTAAAATAGTGAGTGATCTATAAAAGATATTACAAATACTATCTCTATCTTCAATGCTTTATCTCCTACTAAAATAGTCAAATACCATACTAAATTCTTAAATTAACACAATCTATCTCAAATCACTGAACTTGTTTTATTCAAAAAATTCATTCAACATCTACATTTAAATAATTTTTCAATCCAATAAAAATATCTATAAACTCTAAAAAAACAGAATCACATATTTACTTAAAAACTACAGACCAAATACTATCAAATCATACAGAAATAGACTCTTCTCTTTACAATATATATGGTTATTTACCATTATTAATATCTTTTAATTGGTCAATTCCTAAGGGTGTGGTAACTTAGTGAAGTGGATAAGTTGTCATACCCCCAAGTAGTAGGTTGTGAGTTCAAAACCCACTAACGACGAAATTTGGATAATCATCTATGTAATATATAGATGGTATTACAGCAATAGCATTCTGTCAATCAGTTAAGATATGATACCTGTAACTATGGTCACAACAGAATGACTGGCAGGTCTGGGGCATCTGTGTAACCTGTTATGCAGAGGAATACAAATCAGTGCCAGGTGGTGCAAACCTAAAATAAGTCCTCGAATTATATAAATCTGTAGAACTAGGAAGCCAAAGCCTATTTGGAAATTTTGAGTAAAGAGGTAATATAGATCTTCGATGGTACTACTGTAAAGGCTAGACCTAGAAAATGGATACCAATGTGAAGGATTCAGGCAGGTAAGAACCTTGGATGAGAGGTATCACCAACTAGGCTGCCAGATTTCGGACTAGAGAAAAAGGATATTGGGCCAGCCTCAATATACCAAGGACAGGTCATAGTTCTTTCAGGCTATCTGGATTGGGAGTCTAGGTTAAAAGCAGGAGTATACTAAAAGTACTAGGAATATGCTATGAAGTCAGTACTGGGGTCTAGGTGAACTCTATATGAGTAGCCTGTATTAGTGTTTTAAAAGCAAGTAGATAGTTAACAACAGGGGGCCCTTTGCACCTTACTGGCAGGTGATGTATTCTAAAATGTATAATGGCCTAAGAACTAGTACAAAAAGGGTAGATACCATACTACTCAGACGGTATACTGTGTAGGTATATATGAGGGGTTATTTAGGAATTCCAATATGACAGAGCAGATAATCATAGGGTTTAAATAGATAATCTCCTAGTAGGTTATAGGTATGGCATCTAGTATAGAACCTTAGGGTGGACTACTTAAATAGGCAACCAAAAGTTGTACATGTGACTAGCTGTACTCTCATTTCTGTAAAAATAGTTGTAATAACTAACTGATATAAAGTCAATAAAGTATCACCACAAATATAGCTTTAACAAAAAAAAAAAATTTGGTCAATTCCTAACACAAACTCTACTGACCTCTTTACATCCAATTAACCAATCTATTCAAACAATTCTACAACACCTCCTCTCACTTCATTAATAATCACACCTGAACATACTTCTATACTAATTAAAATTGGATCAATAAACATAAATGATCTTTCTTAATCCAACAAAAAAATTTTCTTAATAGAACTATTACAAGAAAACAACTTTAAAATATTCAGACTCTCTGAAACACACTTGTTTTCTAAAAAAGAAAAAATATTTAGTAACCAAATTCAAAATTATACCAGTTTCTGGAACTCATATACAAATTCCTACTAAGCTGGTGTTGGCATATTTGTATACAAAAAAATCTCTAAATATATTGCCAAATCTCATAATTTCAACAGACACATAATTGGACTTGACCTTTATTTCAAAAACACACCTATTAGACTTCTTCAAGTATACTTTCCAATTTATGAAATAAACAACTTCGTAAAGAAATTCTAGACTAGTTAATTTCTCTTACCCAAAATAACAAATATAAATTAATTATTATGAGAGATTTAAATAATGTTCCAAATTCAAGAATTGGGGGGGGTGCCAATAGAAACCAAGCAATTCATTTTTAGTATGTTTTTTTTTAAATTTTAAATTAAAATATCTCAACAACTATTAAACCAAACTTGGTGAATTTTTTTTTATTTTGATTCTATAACTAT
>CAJVQA010011786.1:0-10506 GCA_910591915.1 Cetraspora pellucida
TGATGGTTTGGGCTATAAGTGTATTATGAAACTTTGTAGATAGTATATAATTTGGAGAATATAAAATGTTATTAGATGAAAGTGTCACTTGTTGAAGATGTTGTAATGGGATTTTGATTGATGGGGCTGTTAGCAGATTATTTAGTTGTATATAAAGAGAAAAAATATGGTTCTGTGCTTGAATGTCTGTTAGACTGTGTAGATTGTATATTTGGTGATGAAATATGGTAGAGTTGAGTATCATTGAGGCTAGTTCAGCTTTGTGTTTTGCAACTTGTGTATATGAGTTGATAATACTTTGGGTGATAGATTGGTAAACAAATGTATTTAAGGTTCTGTATGAAAAGCAAGGTATAAGTACAGTATTGATAATATAAATTGTTTGTTTTTTTGTGATCTTTTTGTTTTTTATAGTACTAATAAGGTTGGTGGCCTTAGCAGTAATCTGATTATATATATGTTTGTGATGCTTAAGTAATATAAACCAGCAGCCCAGATAGTAAAAAGCATCTTTTAATGGAATAGTATGTATGATAATATTGGCAAAATTGATTATTAGGTTTAGATTTTTGGTCTGGTTTGTTACAAAGATTGATTTAGTAAGATTGACTGTGATGTTGGCCATGTTGTAGAAGGACTCAGCAGTATTAACAATTTGTTAGAGGATGTGTTTGTTAGGAGCTAGCCATAGTGTATTATTTATATAGACTAGTACTGATATATGATATGTTAGGTGTTGTGTGTTAGATACAGGTGTCATTGACATATTATATCCTTGAAATTTAGAATGAATATAAGTTATTAGAGGGTCATAGTATATATGCCAGAGAAGTGGTGTAATTGTTTCTCTTTGGTCTATGCCATCTTGTATATGGTAACTAGATGTAGGACCAAAGTTTGTGATAACTAAGTTGTATCAGTTGTTGTGTATGTTAATTATGAGTTGTTGTATGTTGATAGGAATTTTTAGTCAAGTTAAGGCATGTTGAAGAAGTGGAATGTGTACAGAGTTATATGCCTTGCTCATGTCCTGAGCCAAAAGCCATATTTCTTTGTTTGTGTTTGTACTTCTTGTAGTATATTGGTAAGGATTTGTATGGGTTGTGTTGTAAAGGAATAAGGCAGAGCAACAAAGTTGTGTGGATCTAAAATAGAATATTTAGACATTGTTTTGCTAAGTCAGTTAGTAATAATTTTTGTAAAAATTTTTTAAGTATGTTCAAGAAGTGTTATAGGTCTGGTATAATTGAGTTGACCTGTAAAGGTTGGTTTTTTTGATATAGAATATATTTTGCTTTGTTTCCAAGCAGTATGAATGTCTGCAATGTTTAAGTATAAGTTGAATAGAATTGTTAAGAGTTAAGTAATATGAGAATGAGTATGCTTAAGCATTTCATTAGAAATAAGTGTAAGTTTAGGTGCTATGCTGTTAGGTGAAGTATTTATTGTATTGATTATTTCTTGTTAAGTTATTGGATTTGTTAATATGTTATACTATGCTGGAAGTATATTTGTTTTGGTTTGTATTCATTTTTCCATTGTTCTCAAAAAGTTGAGTTGTATGGATTGTGTTTGGTCCAGTTTGTAAAATGATCTTTAATGTGTTGATAGATCTCTTGTGGTTTAGTTATTATAAAGTTGGAAAGTTTTATGTTGTTAAATAATACAGTATCAGTATGTCTATTAAGTATACTGTTAATCATTACTGTGGTATTTGATGTAAAGTTGCTGTATCATTTTTCCAACCTGTTAGGTAATGTGTTGAAATAGTGCATGTTTGTTTTTACTTTCCTGAGTATAGTATAATGTTTTATGATGCTTTTTTATTGTTTTTTTTTTTATTTTAAAGTGGCAAGCTTGCCTGTCTGTCTTTATTGGGTAATATATCATTATTCAAGTATATACAAAGTCTATCAACGAAAGTACAACTAGTCACACATATAACTTTAGTCATTATCTAATTAAGGGTTCTGCTCAAGGTTTACCTACTAGCTGTCATACATGAGATCTGCCTGTGAATTCCCTATTTAAACTTTCTAATTTCAATCCTATTGCATATATGCAATGCTTTTATTACCACATGGACATGCCAGATTAGGGCTATCTAATTACTATTTATATTAAGGTACCATCTCATTGGATGTTATCAGATATTTATAGTCCCTTGAATTTACCCTCAACGCAGACTTACTAAGTATGGTACCAAAATTACTCCTTAGATTTATCCAATTTTAGTAGATCCCGTATTTACTAGAACCAGTTTGGTGCCAGAAGTGTTCGAATTTTGGTAAGTCCATTCCTTTTTCATAGTTTTCTTTTATGTTTACTGTATCACCCGCTAGTGTGCCTTCTCTCCATTTCTGGCATGTTCACTACTTCTCTCGCATTGAGTGCCAACTCTTCATATTAGGAATCTTTTTTCTGAGAACTTCCTTATGCACTGATCTTCTAATCACATGGACTTAGCCACAGGGCTTTGCATATATTCATATGCTTCTGTAGATTACAGAGTTGCCTCCAGCTGAGATTGAACCATCAACCTTGTCTGTGAAGAGAGAGGCGCCTAGACCACTAGGCTACAGGACCCCATCCCTGATGCTCTTTTATTGTATTAATAGTGTTGGAAAGTTGGCTATTATCGATGTTCAATAGGGTAAGAGGTGTAATAGATATGTTAGTAAGTAATTGAATTGTTTGTATTTTTTGGTTTAAATTATTTAGTTGTGTAGTATTTGTTTCATTATTATTATTGATATCAGTGTGAAGTTTGACAAGAGTATGAAATATGCTGCCACAGATGTTTAGTGCTGTATAAGTTTTTGAGGCAGTAGATGAAAAGTTTTGAAATTATTTTTGTGAACAAAAGGTAAAGGGTATGTGTGTGTTGGCTGCAGTAAGTACTGCATGTTGGATTTGGTGCCAAAGTTGATTAACAGTTAGTGTAGATGCTATTGTTTCTGTGGTTGAAGATAATAGTTGATAACTTATTTGTTGAAACTGTTCTCAAAGTTCATTTGTCATAGTATCATATTTGTATACCTTGTATTTGTATTTTTTTTGTCATTTAGTTGGTTTAGAATGTATTTGAAGGTTAATACAGATGATGTAGTAGTCACTGGCAGTAATGCCAGTTGTATAGGTAATAATAGGTATTGTGAATATGTGTAGAATTTGTTGTAAAACCCAGATTTTATCAATTTGACTAGAAAGCTGGTTACATTGCCAGGTAGGAGTTTATGAATGATAAGTATATATTAGTGGAGTAAAGATATATGATATAAGATATTTGTATAAAGTAGAATGCTATGGCCTATTAAGGTCTTGGTTAAGGCTTTCATGATTACTGGAATAATATTAAGTTGTTGTGTTTGTGTAATCCAAAGAATAATTTGGTTTTGTTCATATTAGAGTTATTAGATAAATATATAGAAATAATACAAAAGTTGTTTTTGTGTAGTAGATAAAGATCAATTGCTATAGCAGTGGCTTGGAGGGTTTGGATATTGTGAATATAGGTTGTAAGTGATTGGTTTATGAAGATTATTGTTCTTGCACTGGACTCTTTTGGATGTTGAAAGTTGGTGGTATTGTTGTTTGACATAAAGCATTTGTAATTATTATTATGAAGTATGTAGTGAGTGTATTGGAAGTGTGTTAGTTTTGTTTCAGTAAGTGATATAATATCAAACTGTTGGCTAATACAATAATCTAGCCATAATTGCCTTTTAGTAGTGTTGTTGTATCCTTGAATATTGTGTGTTGCAATAGTTAAATGTTGGTATATGGGTTTGTTGTTAGGTTCAATAATGTTGTTCATTAATATAGAATTAGGAAATGTCTATTGCCACTGTATTGGTTGTAGGTGGCTCATTTAATATTGTAGTAAAATTGTTAAATATTTCTCATGTTGGTGTAGGTAATAGTGGTAAGTTAAGTAAGAAGTCTGAAATTGTGCAAATAGTATAGTGTTGTCTAAGAATTTGCATTGTTGATGTTATTTCTGATTGCAGAGTTATTGAGAGAGTAAGTTGTATATTATTCTGAATTAATGCAGAGTTGATATCTTCTATATTGTTAGGTATAGGTAGAAGTACTTGTGCAGTTTGAGTAGATTTATTGCTATCAGCTTTGTTTTCTTGCTTTGTATTTTGAACAAGAAGATTTGTAATGTTAATCCATAATAGTGGTAGTTGTTTAGAATAGAAATATTGTTGAAGTGTTTTTGCTATTTGTATAAGTTGTTGAGGTGTTGTAATCAGTGTTCGAAATCTGAGACTAAATTAGTGTTCTCATGTTCTATTTAGTATTTTTGGAGTCAATTTTTGAGTGTTCTCTAATATAAAAAATCAGCTTTCAGCTGTTCTCACTCACAAATTTGTGTTCTCATAAGAACTCTGAGAACACTAATTTCGAACACTGGTTGTAATAGGTAATGTAATGTTAAGTTTGGCAAGTTCTTGGCTGTCTGTTGGTAGATTAGGTTTGTTAGTAGGGTTTGCTTGCATTATATGATCAGATATTGGGAATCTAATGCAGTATCATTGAGAAACTTCCTTAAGAAATTCTTTTGCTATTGCATTATCAGTTATTGGGTAGGCATATTGTGAGTTGGTGCAAATAAGATCTGGGTTATTAGGCAAAAATGGTTTGGTAATAAAGTAATCACTAGAAAGTAGTTTAAATATATAGTACTCTCTTAGCTATACAACTATCTTAGCTAATAGTATTTTGGATATAAATGAGTTGAATGGAAAAAGATCTCTAACTTTGTAATTAAGTTCCTAATATGTAGTAGGTAGGGGTTGTTTTGGTGATAGAAGTTGAAAATATGAATTTGGGATTACAGTAAATGTGTAGTAGTTAGCTAGTTTGCATCTAAAATATGAGAGATATTGTAGTGATTGCCTGCTTGTAATTGGGAAATAAGTTTTCAATTCTGGAGAAAGTTCTTGGTATCTCTCTGGCAATGTTGAAAGTTTTGTAAAATAGTTATCTGTAAGCTTGTCAAATTTGAAGATTTTTCTTAGTACATTAACAGTAGCCCTTGTATATAATCTTTGAGTAATTAGAAGTGTAAATAGTAATATTTCTTGGATGTGTTTAGGGATTTTATTAGAATCTGATAATAGAGGTATAAGCTTTTCTTGAAGTGCACTATTAATTGTAGCTCGAATGGATGTAGGTGTTTGTTCATTCTTATTTTGGATTTGTAAAAACCCTCTTGCATAATAAATGGTCTTGTAAATCATAAAGGTGGTGTAGTTGGTAAAGTTAGTGTTTAAGAGGTATTGCGATATAAGTATTTGTTTAAGTATAATATTTATAGTTTTGCGAGTAGCTGCATCTGTAATTTTAATTTGATTAGTTTGTTTATAAGCAGTCAAAACATTGTTGTATAGGTTAGTATATTCTTTTTAGTATACTGAAGTAGTATTTGAATTTTTAGTAAAGGTGGTAAAGAATCTGATGTCAAGATACTTGAATTTAAGAAATATTGCTAGTAGAATTGAGAATTGAGTTGGTGTAATAATAAGTTTATGATTATAAAGTTATGAATTCCAATTAGTGTTAGGAGTGCCTCAGCTATTGCTTCATAGGTCCAGGTTTGTTGGTCAAATAGTGTATTGATTTTGTTAGTAATTTTTGCTTGCAAAATATTTGCCCATTCAGAGTCATAGATATGGTAAAACTGAGATATGTTGAGTTGCTTTTGTGTAATTTGGCTATAAGTTAGCTTAGTAGTATTTTGTGTGTCAAATATTGTAGTCATGGATGTTGGTGATGATATGGTAATATTGTTAGGAGATTCTGAATTGAGTAGTTCTTCTGTATTAAGCAGTTGTAGTTTAGGTTGTTTTTTATTTTATTGTTAACTGGTTGTTGCTTGTGTTGCTTTAGCTAATGATTTGCTAGTTCCTGCAGCTGTATGTTGTGAAAAAAAGGAGTGTTTATTTCTTCTAGTATGGGTTTTGTGTTCAGTCTGTATAGTGCTGTTTGGTGTCTCTACTGTGGACTGAGTTTGTATATTATTTACTGTTGTTTCTGCAATAAGATCGAATATCAGTTCATCCTCTTGTGTAAGGTTACTTGTTTGTAATAATTCTTCATCTGTATCTAGTTCTGTAATCATGTTGTAAGGTATTACTAGGAGATATTTACTGTGTTTAGGTATCTTGTATGCTTTCTGTGCTTTTTCATATATCTGAATGATTAGGTTAAGATCACAGCTTCTTGTACTTTTGGAAAATTTGGCACTAATGTTTACGGAATTGTTTCTGGTAGTTGTAAAGTCAAAAAGTATTGATTGGGAAGCTTCTTTGTACTTGTATAACCATTGTGGTGGAAAGGTAATAAGGTTGGAGACATGACCAGATTTGGTAAGATCAACTGTAAAGAGATATTTGTTGGCAAAGTCAGAGACAAAAAAGTTAACAGTAAAGGTAAGTTTGACAGAGTCTTTTATGTTAATACTAATAAACTCTTTTGCATATTTGATAGGGAAGTTGGTAGTTGAGATTGTAGATAAAGGATTCTTTGAAATAGTTAGTTTGCTTGTAAAATAGACTAAAGGAGAAAAGAAAAAGATGCTTTGGAAGGTTGTTTGATTCAGAGTTTGTGATAGGTTGGTTTGTGGATTTTCTACTGTTTTTTTAGTATTTTTTGGAGCTGACATCTTGTGTCTGTATACTAAGTTAAAGAAAATATAGAGGTCCTTAGGACCATTTTCACTAGAGTGTGAGTTATTGTCTGCAGTACTGTTTTTGCTGTTGTTGCTATTCAGGGCTGCTAATAAGAGATTTTTCTGAGGTTGACACCTCTTTTAAGTCAAGTTTAGTATATAGAACAAGTTTAATTAAAGGCCTAAGTTCACTTTACTTGATAGTTATTGCTGTATTCTTGCTAGAAAGTTTTTTGCTTTTTGTCTAGTTTTGGTAAAATGATCTATGAGAAGAGTTTCTAATAAGTTCTATTGATGACTTATTTAAACATGTCCTTAATATATCTATTCTTAATACAATACCAAGAATTATATCTGATCTATATAATTAAATCAAAAATCTTAATTGTATACAAAACTACAATATACCAAATTTACTCTTTTGATTTTTTTTTTTTTTTTTTTTTGGTGTTAAGATGTACTCTTTTTGATATTAATACTATCTGGTCTAATTCTTTATAAATTAATTGATTCAATCAAAAATATTACTCTATTTACTAAAACTACTACTATACTTTCAATTAAATTTCTGCTTTATCTTAACCAACAAATTTATACCCAAATCTGAATATTATTTTGTGCTTCTAGACCTCAACCTAGCAGACAATTTTAAACAATTTCAATATCTCATTCTTCTCAAAACTTACTGACACAACATGCATTATACTTAATCATTAGTTTTAAAATTAAAACATAGTATCCTAAATAAATCAAATACCAAATGAACTCTCTTATTATAATTATAGATTCTAAAATCTAAATAAGCCTTGGCACACTAGTAGGTTTAGGTTACAGATAATTTATCTAAGTCTTTAATCTTAATATCTTATAGATATAGAATTCAAATATAAATTTTTTTGTATATTCTATTTATAAAAAGTTTAACTAAGTTTTAATAAAAATAGAGGTATAGTCTTATTGTTAATATTTAAAAATATATATATATATATTTTTTTTTTATATTTATGTATTTGTATGCTTTATAATAAAAAAAAATAAAAAATTAAAATATATTATATAATTCTTTAGTACTCTTTGTATTTTTTAAAAAAATTTTTTTTTGCTGTTTATTGCATTATAATTTCTATTTATATATCAAAAACTATCTAAATATTTTTAAATTTTAATAAAGTATAACTAATTTATATTTTTGTATTACATTTTTATAAATTTAAAAAGAAACTAAAAGATTATTTAAGCAATTAAAAGATATTAATCTTAAATACAAACAACTAACAATATATATTATTCTTAAAGATTTTTTATAAACATATAACTAAATATCTAAGTAAGAATAATAATTTTAAATATTTGTAAAATTAAAATAAAAAATATTATTAAGTTTAATAATATTGTTAAAAATAATTAATTATATTTTTGACAAAATTTATATATATATATCATATCTTTAATTATTAAATTTTAAATAGATATTTCTCAAAGTTTAGTAAATGTTAAAAATTTTATTTAATATAAAAAAAATTATATATTTATTAAAAACTATAATTTTATATTTATATTATAATTGAAATTTTTTAAATATTTACTAAACTAAATTTAATAAATAGTTTATTTTAATTTATAAATTTGAAAAATTTAATAAAAATTTATTATCAAATTTATGAATAATTATCAAGAAATATTTATTTAAATTTAATAATTAAAATTATACTAAATTTTTTAAAAAATATAATTAATTATTTATTGATGATTATATAACTAAGGTATAATAACTTAGTAAAGTAAATAATTTGACAACTTCACAAGTAGTAGATTGTGAGTTCAAAATTCAGAATAGTGAAAATTTAAATATCATCTAAGTAGTACTTATATTTTAGCAACTGTTCTTAATAATTAGATTAAGATATCTGTAATTGTAATTATATTAGCATAACTAGCAGGTTATAGAATATTTGTGTAACTAGTTATATAGAGAAATATAAACTGATATTAGATAGTGCAAATCTAAGATAAGTCTTTGTAGCTATATAAATGCACAAAAATTAGGAAATAAGAAACTAATTTGAAAAAAATTTAAGTAAAGAAATAATACAAATCTTTAATGATATTATTGTAAAGATTAAAACTAAAAAACTGAAACTAATATAAAGTATTCAAATAAGCAAAAATCTCTAAATAAAAGGTATTATCAACTTGGTTACTAAAATTCTAACTAAAAAAAACCAAAGAAAAATAATATTAAATGAATTTAGTATATTAATAAACTGATTATAATTCTACATACTTGTGTATTTGAATTAAAAGTTTAAAGAAAATATAAAGATATACTAAAAGTATTAATAATATGTTGTAAATAAGTAATGAGATTTAAGAGAACTTTAAAAGAATTAGTTCTATTAATAGTTTATAAAGTAGGCAAATTAATTAACAGAGAAACTTTCTAAACCTTACAGGCAGATAGCATGCTCTAAATTGAGTAATGACTTAACAGATATACAAAAAGAATGACTAAATATTAAGTAACTATTATTTAAATGTATTATAGTAATTAGAGTATTTAAATAAATAGTTTTCTAGTAAGTTATAAATATAACAACTAGTGTAGAACCTTTGAGCAAACTACTTAAAATAGGTAACCAAAAGTTACATATGTAACTAGTTGTATATTTATTCTGTACAAGTAATGTGTAATGTATTAACTAAAACATAAATAAAAATATCAGCCACTATCAATATTGGCCTTAATATAATAATAATAATAATAATAATAATAATAAAACAATTATATAATTAAACTTGCTAAATTTTTTTTATTTAATTTTACAAATGATTAAAATCAAAATAAAATTTTTATCTGTTTGATCATATAAGCACTAAGAAAAACTTCATTCAAAGCTTAATATCTTTTATATAAAAAACTGTTTTTTTTAACTTAATATGATTATTTGCTTAACCAAATTCGATGAAATTTATTTATTTTAATTCAACAAATCTATGAAGTTAAATAAACAAATTTCATTGAATTTGACCCAGTAATTATTGAGATATTTTCATTTAAACACTAAAAAATTATAATAATTGTCATTTATCAGATTTTCAAGATTTTCAATGCTTTTTTAAAACATTAGTTGAAGTTTTCTCAAAATTTATGAGGTCAAATTTCATAAATATTTTTATTTTATTTTAATTTTTTATGTGCTTGTAAAATTAAAACAAAAAAATTATTATATTAATCTGATAGTTGTCAAGAAACTATTGCTACGTAGTAATATAAGGATTATCATATGGTCAGCCAATCAAAATCGAAAATCTGCCGGTCAAATTTTGACTGCATCGCACACGTAGTAACAATCAGATCGAGTCATCAAATCATGCCAGATAAAAAATAATTGTTACAGGATTTAATGACTAGCAAAAATAATAATAATAATAATAATTCTTATATTATTCAATTAAAATTTCAATGTATAGAGTAAAAACATTTTTATGATTCAAAAAAAGCAGGAGATTCCCGTGATTATAGGCAACCAACTCTCGTGTATTACAATATTTAATATCGAAATGAGGAAATATTTGTAAGTAGCTATTTAATTTTATTTGTAAAAAAAAAAAAGCAATCTACATGCGCAATAATATCGAAATGAGGAAATATTTGTAAGTAGCTATTTGTAAAAAAAAAAAAAGCAATCTACATGCGCAATTTCTGGCATATGTAATTAAAATAACTCAAATAAATTGCATTACGAGGTAATTCTGGCAAAAGGTAAAAATATCATTTAAATAAAAAGCAATTTAGTACATATTTAATATGTATATGCTTAATATAA
>CAJVQA010011787.1:0-10505 GCA_910591915.1 Cetraspora pellucida
TCTACAAACTTTACTTAATAATCTAAAATGATTAACTTAATAAAATTTTTTAAAATATTAAAAATAAAAAAAATTTATCATCAAAATCATATGAAAATGATCTACATTGGACTCTACTTTTAAAAGTATAAATTAAAAAAGATTGAGATGCAATAATCTTAAATATTAAAAACATTATTCAAAAAATATGTATAGACATATAAAGATTTTGACAAAATTATCAAAAAAGAAAAAAAAATTATAAATCAGCTTTTGCTTTTTTTTAACTTTTTTATTATAAAGAATTTTTAATAAGTTCAAAATTATTTTTAATTTATTTATTTTTTCTGTTTTTTTTCTATAATGTTTACTTAATTTTTTTATTTTTTATTAGTAAAATTTTTTTAATATAACAAAAATTACAAAATATTGTGTTTTTAGTTTAGTTTTCTTTTATCAAACCTTTAAGCTAAATTTTTTACTATATTTTATCATCTAATTGATAATATTTTTCAAATTAGTTTTCTTATATTTAAAAAATTTTTGACACCTATCATTTTGAATAAAAAAACTACATTTTGAAATTCAAAAAAAATTAATAAATATTGTTTTCTATAATATAAAAGCTTCAAATTTTCTTAGTAACTTATTAACACTTGGCTATTAGTGCAATTGAGTAATACAAAATGTTAAAAACACTTTAAAATTATATAAAAAAATTTATGAATCGTGTAACATTAAAAGAAAGATCTACATAAAGGTATTCTTATGTTAAGAAAATCTCAAGTTTCTGGCCAAAAAAATATGGGTCATAGTATTTCAAAAATTCTCTATATATCTAACATTAACAATTGTATTATATAAGTAAAATTTCATTCTAAAAACTTTTTGGTTATCTTAGTAAATTTTTGTGTTATTTACAAGTTATGTTTTTTTCGCGTTTTTGTTACACGAGATCCTGTGATTTTATTGGATCCGAGTAGGGTTGCAAGTGATCTTCAGCCCGGGATTTTCTTGACATAAACCTTGCCTATTTGTATATATTTCGGGTTCTACCAAGCCTGGCGGACGCGAACTCTGCAAATTCGGAGATTTTTTACGCCATTTTTCTCAAGTGTTTGTTCTTTGCACAAATAATCCTGAATACATTTTAGGCGCCTTTATTTTGCGGGTAATACAAACCCAAAAAGACAGAGTAGGGCATAGCATATGATAAAATTCTGCGATGGATTTTTTTCATTAGAACTTAAAAGGTGGTTTTTTGATTTCTGAATCTCACGTTACAAAATTTCCTTTTAGGTCGCGGGAATACGCGGCGAATCTAAGTATTTGATTTCCCTAAATTACACATTAATAAATCAAATGTTAACCTTCAATCAAGATTGATAACGCGTCTAACTATCTTCACTTTGACGTATCTCATTAGACATAGAAATTTATTATAGTGATGTACCCTAACTTGGAAATATTAATCATTTCATTATTATTTTATTAATCAAAATTTTTCATATTCCATACCGCAGTTATGCATATGTGTAATGCACAATTAAGGCTCATACTACATACATGATAATAATCTCACTGCCCAATAGTAAATTGAAAAATGTGAACATGCAATCAGTTATATTTAAGTCATGTGCGCATAGTATGGTTCAAAATGCCATCTCTCGTATTTTATAAATTCACTGCAACGAAGTGCACGCGTTCTACCTGTTCTATTTTAGACAATCAGTTTCTCATTAATATTAGCAATTTATAAATATTTATGGATACACGATTATTTATAGCGTTAATGGACAAATGATTGAATTTCTATTTTAACAAAATTAATTTTTCGAAAAGTTTAGTATAATGAAGAAAAAGTAACTAATAAAAACGCGAACAATAGTAACAAGAAAATACAATTTATATAACACAATAATATAATTAGAATTTCTTCTTTTCTTTAGCAACTTAATCTTACAAATTTTGAAATTTATTATTAGTATTATTATTTATTTTTATTATTTATTTTTTTTTTTTTTATCTATCGATTGATTTAGTGCAGTCAGACCTCGATATAATCACCAGGTCGGGAAACAAAAATTTGGTGGTTATAAAAGTTGACTATATAAAGGTCAAAATTTATGTTTTATAATAGTGGGTTTTGGTCAAAATCCCGACTGACAGAATCCCGACAATTAAAAAAAATATCATAGGCCATATCAAACCATATCTTAACCCTTATCCAAAGTGACTTAACCCTAAAATTAATTAAATTATAAGAGTCTATTTCGCTTTAAACATATCCCATACTCGGGATTTTCTACCTAAAAATTCTGGCTGCCGGGATTTTTAATTGTCGGGATTTTTTTGTCGGGTTATGACCTGTCGGGTGCGGGTCAAAATCCCGACAGACAGAATTCCGGACTAGTGATATGAAATGTCCCAAATAGCTAAGTTCCTCCGATAGCTATCGGTAGGTGTTAGTTACCGGTAGATATGAAAGCTAACTTATAATAAGTTAGCACAACATTTCTATTTCATCAAAACATTTTGTGCATTTAGTATATGACTGTATAGATTGACTCGATTATAACTGGTGGCAATCGATTAGAATTGCTAAGCTTTTGAATTATTAATTAAAAGTTCAAAATTAAATTACACTATCTCATAAGAGAAAAGCAAGTTATCTTTCTAAAATTCAAGATTCAAACATTAAGCTTCCGAATATTTGAACTTTAAAGAAGGTAGCTTGCTTTTCCATCATAGATAGTGCATAAGATAATGATGTAATTTAAATCACTTTTGTTAACGCCACCCCGTATATAACCTTAATTAGTCCAAAATTCTGAAATTCTACACAGTATTTAGGAACAGTGCAAATTCGTGATTAATTTGTTAGCAGTTAAAATAAACATTTTTCATAGATTTCCGGAAGGTTAAAGGTCAATTAGAGTTATGTAGAGGGTGGCATTAACAAGTCTCTAAATTTACTGTATCGTCGCGAAATAACGCCCTGAAGCGTTATTTCGGAACACATTGCTTGAAGAGAGCTAATTATTAATTCAAACGAATGAAAATCGTCTTCGGCTAAATTAATTATTAGCTCTCTTCAAGCAATGTGTCTCAAAATAACGCCCGGGGCGTTATTTCGCGACGATACGGCCATTAATAACTTGCCAATAAAAAAATCATTTACCGTTAATATTCTTCATTATATTCATTTTATTCGTTTTCCGTAATTATTTTGCAAATAGTATGTAAATTCACTAAATCTCCGCGTATCTAGTCTGTATTACCGTACTATTTTTAATTATACCCCTTAAAGTATTCTTTTTCGTTGTTTTCACATAGAAAGCATTACTTATTATTTATAATCACTTTCATATGTAGTTAACTATACTATGTACCTCTAAATAACATCTTTGTGCTTAAACTATATGTGCATGTGAAATTCTTTTTAGATCATCAAAGTTTATGTGGGGAAATCCTCAATGATCTTAATTGTTCGTATTTAGATGCTTTAGATGTGGGGATATAATTATTTATCATCCAATTTTTAGAAAGGCTCTTAAATAGTAAATCACAAACGGTCAATCCTGCCCTTTCTTTTTGCAAGATTTTCGGATTTTCTAAATTACGATTCCCAGGCGATCAACGCTTTATATTTTCATATATTGTCTCGAATCACATAGATGAATATATCTTATCATGCGCCGTGTAACTTTTTTTTTAATGACTTTCAAGATTAAAGGATATAATTCTGTCCATGAATTTCAAAAGCAGGTGTTTCTATATGCCGTTAATCATAACCAAAGAAATTATAAAAAGATTCCGTTTGTCATGTTTCGAATTTAAAATCCCAACGCGGCTAAATTTTTTTACTTATATCAACTTATTGTTTAATTAGATTAAACAATTAATTGATAAAACGAACGAATATTGACAATAACCTTAACGACCGATTACCCTAGGATCCAGTTTTTTTCTTTATTCATATCATTCAATCTTTAACATAATGCCAGAAACAACGTCAATTTATCTTCAAGACTTAAAAGACTTATCGTCTAGAGGTGAAAGGATCTCTCGAAGATCTACAATGTCCAGACCAGCTCCTCCAAAATTAGGAAACCCAACACCACTTGGTAAACGTTCAATTTGCATTTATTATTCGTTACGACTAGAAATTACTTATGAATAACCGACTTACCATACATTTAATAAAATAGGTCTCTCCGCTTTTGCTATGTCAACTTTTATTGCTTCTCTCTATGGTCTAGGTGTTTTAGGAATTAATGTGCCAAATGTTTTAGTCGGTGTTTCGCTCTTCACCGGCGGTGTTGTTCAATTTGCTTGCGGAATGTGGGAATATAGAGTTGGTAACACTTTCGGGGGCACCGGATTCTCCGCCTTTGGTGGTTTCTGGGCATCTTTAGGAGCTATCTATATACCAGGATTTGTATGTTTTATTTCGACAAATCACACAATCCCACATAATTTACGTGATTCTTAAAATGCAACTTGATCTATTTAATTAAAATAGGGTATTCAAGAAGCTTATGGATTCATGCCCGTTAGCCGAAATGCCACTATAGACTCAACTGGATTATGTACTCAAAACTGTGGTTATACTCCTGGTGGTATCTATGCAGCAACTGATTACGATCTTTTTAACCAATATCACAATGCTCTTGCTATATATAATGCTTCATGGTTAATATGTAAGTATTGTTTATATATATAATATGTATCATATATATAAAAGTAACTAATACATATGATCTCTTGCAACAGTCACGTTCATTTTCACATTGGCCTGTCTTCGCACCAATGCTGGAGTCTTGGGTGCCTTTGTTGCTTTAACTATAGCATTTGCGTCTGATACTATTTATCATCTTACTCCGACTAATACTATATTTCTTAAAGTTGGTGCTATTTTCGAACGTGAGTTTTTTAAGTTTTTCAATTAAAATAAATATTCCATCATCTAAAAAAAAACTTTTTTTAATAAATGACAGTTATCACCTCCATGACGGTATTCTACTGCCTAGCAGCGGTATTATTAACACCTGATCTCTCACCAATCAGTCTACCTTTGTATGATTTGAGTAAAAAAGAATAGAATACTCAATCTGTACTATCTAGAAAAAAAATTTAGCACGCCACCTTTTTTTATTTCCATTTTTTTGTTTTTACAACATAATTTATTCGAGAATGAAATCATCAATTATTTTATATGCCATGTAATGTAATTAATAGTTTAATTATCCTGATAATTTATTGAACCCCTATTGAGAAAATCTCCTCCCAGGTATGATTAAATTACTGGGTAATTTACTGTAATCATATAATACTTCCTATCTGGGTACAATCTCTATTGAACCGACAGTATTTCAAATAGATAATAAAAATCTAAAAACATCACTCCCGACTACGTATTATTATACATTCAGGACAAAGTTGAGACAGCTTGCTATATTGAAAGAATGTTAATAGTTCAAAATTTTACTAAGACAAACTGCATTAGATAATTACAAAAAAATTGGTTTAATTTCCATGTTATTTTAAATATTGTTGGAATGGAACGTTCTTTATTTGTCAACATACAATTTTCTATTTTAATTATATATGTCTAATTTTCTGTTATAATTGAGAACTCAAAATTTAATAATGTTTTCGAAGAACAAACCAGATTTTTAGGCCATCAGGAAATTTTTAAAAAAGATTAAAATCGATTACAAGCTACAGGGTAATCGTAATCGACTTATATCGATTATAATCGATTGCAATCATTTAAAAAAAGTGATTATAATCATATGAATAGTATAGATATTACTGACCAATTGTGATCCTATTATGATACTTAACAAACTATTTGATAAAATTGGATGCTGTTTTTTTTTGACTATTAGACACTGCCATTATTAATACTTATCTTATTACAAGAATTTTAGAATTCATACAAGAGCATAAACAATTTTGCAATAAGCTTGTTTGGGATCTTATTAACTTTGCAAATGATAATTGCAAAGTTTAATTAAGAGATCATTCAAAAGTTACAAAGCATTTAAAAAAAAAAAAGAATCAATCAAAAATCACAAAACATTTTAAGCTTTCAGATCAATATTTGGTATTAGAAAATCATCTTGCAATATAAAAAGATTATTGAGAAGCATGTCAGTAGTGTTCTTGGCTGGCAAGCATTAATTAGTTAAATATGGATCACAAAATACTAAACACAAGTAAGGTTTAGTGCCTATCATATAATGTGTTACTTTGTTGCAACAGCAGTTGAAATTGATTTTTTAGGTTTCATCTTAAAAACAAGAAATTGTTAAGTGAATAAAACAATAATTTGATGAATAGATAGGTAGGCAAAGCAGTCATATAGACCAAAAATGAATGAAAAAAAATTTAAATAAAAATTAAATTTTTTTTTAAAAAAAAAATTTATTTATTTTATTAGTATACCAATTTTATTTATTACTAAAATATTTAATTTATCAGTTTATTAATTAATTTATAATGATATTAAAGCTACCATTATACAAATTAGTTTAAAACTTAAAACTTAAAAGCATTAAATTTTAGCTTACAAAATATTAATTAACTAATATCTCTAAAATTTTGATTTAATGCTATTGAAATTCTGGTTTTAAATAAAAATTGTACAATTAATAATTATATTATTAATTTCGATTAAGAATGTAGAGATTGAATCTGCCTAAAAAGCCTAAAATTTTAGGTTTGCATAAAATAATTTATGATTTTAAAGGCACAAAATAAAGTTGTACAAAAATACAATATTGTTTATATTTTATAGCATATATAATACTAAAATAGAGTTGTCTGTTATATAATCTGAGCTTTCAAGAATTATTTTAGCCAATTTGAACAAAGATTTTTATAAAATTTTTTTACTGCATTAAAATTCTTTTTCTAATTTTAGTGAACAAATTTGTTTACTAAATTAGTTAGTTTAAAAGATAGTTAATAGACTTTGCATAGTAATATCACTTTGTTATACAAAAATTCAAAAAGTTTTTAATATATAAAATTAATAAATTATAAATTCTCAATATGCAAAATTTGTAAATTTTACAAACTATGCATCTAATAACATAATTTGCTTAAGAAACCTAACTTTTAATTACTAATATATTAGACAATAGTTATTATATTATTTGCTATTTTTTATTATATATTATTTATAATAATCTAATTTTTTATAAAAAATATAATTGGAATGTAGTGACCTAGTGAAGTGGTCAGATTGTCAACTCTCCAAGTAGTAGATTGAGTGTTCAAATCTCATTAACAGCAAAAATTTGAATAATCACCTATATAATATTTGTATTACAGCAACTGTTACTAATAATTAAGTTAAAGTACCTGTAATAGTGGTTGCACCAGTATGACTGGCAGGTCATAGGCATCTGTGCAATATTTGAGTTATACAAAAAAATGCAAACCAACAAATCAGGCAGTGCAAATACTAAATAAGTCCTTGTGATTGTGTAAATTTGTTAAAATTGGGTAACAAAAAGTCTATTTGGAAAAACCTGAATAGAAAGATAACTGAATTTTTAACAGCTCTACTGTAAAGACTAGTTTGGTGAAATAGATATCAAGGTCTGGTATTTAGTCATAGTAGCCAGATAGGCAAGAACCTCCAGATTGAAAGTCTTAAATGTATTATCAACTAGGTTATCAGAATAAATCAGAAAAAAAGAATATCAAGCTGATCTAATATATTAATGGACTGATTATAGTTCTATATGAACTATCTGAATTAGAAGTTTGGTAAAAAGCAGATAAAAAGGCAAGAATATACTAAAATACTAAAGTTATGCTGTAAAGTAAATGCTGAGATCTAAGTAAACTCTATAAAGACATAATGGTTTAATAGTTAAGCCCTGATCACAAGTGTTGGTTCTGCTATAACAATATCTAGATCAGTTGTAAAAATAGATACAAAAGACTCTGGAGGGTTTAGCTCAAGGATATATTAGTTCTAAGGTTGAGATGATAATCTGAATATCTGAATATAACCTAGTAAGTTAATACAGATTACAGGTTCAGAAAATTTAAAATAGAACATCCAAGCAGAGGTGTTAGATATAGCAATTGGTAGAAAACCTTTAGGCAGATTTCTTAAATAAGTAATATAGAAAAGTTATACATATAGCCAATTGTACTCTCATCTGTAATAGTTTATTGAATCACATTACTAATAAATAATTAATAAATATCAAAAGACCAAAGAAGTCACCTTAATACCAAAAAAAAATAAAAATAAAAAAATAAAAAATATAATTTACTTAATAAAAATGTATCTAAAAAAACATATTATACAAATAATAATTACTAAGAAAACAGGTGCTGTTAGTGTCTAAAGCTTTTAATTTTATAAGATTTTCTATTTTGTTGGAATAATCTGTATCAATCTGTTATATTAATTTAAATTCTGATTAGATATATATCATATAAATAGAATTTAAGATATTTTGTATATTTACATCTCTATTGTAAGTCTTTATTATGCTTCAAATAATAATTTATATATTTTAAAATACTCTTTTATAAAACTTATGTAAGTTTTTGTTTTTATAAAATATAAGCAAGTTTATTAAATAAACTTGAAGTTTTTTAACAATATTGGTTGAATACTTTTAAATTTTACAACTTTTATATATTAAGTTTCTTTACAAAATATATGTAGAAGTAAGTAATTATAAAATACTAAACTACAAATTTTGAATGTTTGAATAATAAAAAGTTGAAAGCAATAATTCAACAAAAGTAATATATATTAGATTATTAGTTTATATAATTTTTTATATATTTAAAATTTTATATATATAATTTTTAAAAGTTTAAACCAATTTTATATTTGTAATAATTAATAAAATAAGAACTATCTATATACTTTTTTTTATATAGTATCAGACAGTAAAAAGACATTCAATGTTTATTAATAAAAACTTTAAAGTGTTCTAACTTTTTTAAATCAAAAAAACCTTTGACAAATTGATAGATTTTTGGATAAACTATATTTTTGTTAGAGGATTTTTTTTTATTCTTTGTTTTAAAAAAATTATAAAAGATTAAAGTTTATATAAGTTTAAAAAATTGGCATTTAATATAAAAAAAAAGAAAACATATATATTTTTTTAACTAATCAAAATCAATTATACAAAATTAGCCAATCAGAATTGATTATATAAGCATCAAAAATTAGCACCTATATGTATTGATTGAATGTCTTTTATTGTCTTATACTATATCTTTTTTAAAATAAAAATAAAAGTATATATATATATAACTATTAATTTTTTTTTTGGTATTAAGATAAGGCCTTGCTCATATATTTATTGGTAGTTTTTAAAGTTAGTAATTACATAGAGTTACTATGTACAAAAATAATTCTATATAAATACTATAATTAAAGCCAACATTTGTAATTAGAGCTAACTATTAAACTGCTAATTATATAACTAATTTAAGTATAAATAAAGAGAAAACTACATTTAAAAATAAAGTTTAAACATATTTATCTGTGATTTAAACTACTAGAATAGTCAAAACTTATCTAAATTTGAATAGTTAAAATATAATTAAAAAAGATATTATATTTAATTTAGAGAATAGTCTATATATTAATTTTTTTAATAGTATAACTGATAGATAAGCATGTGTTAAAGTTTAAGTATACTTGATTAGATAGTTCATATATATATATAAATATATATGTATTTAATAGTTGTATTTAGTTTGTCTATTATAATTAGTTTAAGTTAGATGTTTAGAGAAAATAGATTTAAGACCTTGTTGTTTTTTTCAATTTGAGAAGTTTATATAATATAGTTTTCAGAATAATTTGTAACATAGTTTGTTGATTTCAAGAAGTATTTTAATAGCAGTTTGTAATATTAATTATAAAGAATATTAAAGTTTTAAATTATTTGAATTAGAGATTTGAGTATAAGTTTTTTAAGTATAATATCAAGATAGAATAAGTTTTCATTAAACAATATATAATAAAAAGTTTTATAGTTTTGAATTTTTTGAATAAGTTCCTTTTACTGAAGTTTAGAAAGATCTAGGTTGTTTTGACTAATGTGTTTAGAAATAATATCTTGTATAATGTTAGTGAGTAGTATGGAGTTAATACATATTTGCTAATATGTTGAAGTGTTAGTTAGTTTGCAATAGAAGCAGTTTGTATTATAAAAAGTATATAGATGTATTTTATAACAATAAAAGTATATATATAGTTTGTTTAGTAGAATTTTGATTTTAAAGAATTTGAGATGCTTAAGTTTAAAGTTGGTTATATTATATGTTGGTTTTTGGTTATAGTTAATATAGGTTTTGCATACCAACTTCATACAGACAGTCAAATTCATACAAACTAATAGTCAAATTTATATAAACTAACAGTTAAATTTATACAAATAGAGGTGCGTCAATAGAAAAGAGACAAATCATTTTTAGTAAAATTTTTTTAATTTTTAAATTTAAATAACTCAACAACTATTTAA
>CAJVQA010011788.1:0-10504 GCA_910591915.1 Cetraspora pellucida
ACATGTAACTATTTTAAATTATTAATAAAGATATAAGCAAGGCCTCACCTTAATACCAAAAAAAAAAAAAAAAATAAACTAAAAAACTAAAAAATCAAGTTTATTTAAAAATTCTTAAATAAAGAAATAATATGAATTTTTAATAATATGGTTTGATTAATAAAAGTTTTAAAAAGCTTTCTAGAAAAATAGGTAAATAAACTGAATAACAAGTATATAAGAGAAATATATACATCAATTAGACTATTAGATTTGTTAGAAAAAAAATACTATATTAAACCATCTGAATTAATAGTTTAAAAAGTTTCTTTGATCTTAAATAAAAAAAATTTAAATAAGATAATATATCACAAAAATAAGTACTGAGTTTTAGTAAATTTTACAAAACTAAAATAATATAATATAACAATTTAATAAATAATATCTGTAATTACAAATATTAATCTAACTATATAATGTAATATATAAAACTAGATTAATATATATGAAATACAGAAGGTTTTAGTAAGTTTTTTGTTAAAAATAAAATAATTCTAAAGATAATAATATATATTAAATATTTTGAATGAATGTAACCTTAAAGTTGTTAGTATAAAATAAGATAAATTATATATACAAAAGAGTTTAAATAGACAAGACCTATAGTTGACTTATAGATATAATATCTAATATAAAACTGTATAGTAATATATAAGCAGACTACTTAAATTAGATATTAAAAAAATATATAACTACTACTAAAAGCATCAATGTCTAATAAACTTGAATAAAAACAATACTTCTCAAAAACAAAAACTTTAACTTAAAAAAAAATTGTATGATATAAAAATTTCAAAATATGTTTAAATCAATATTAGTAATAATAAATAAATAAAATAATAAAATAAAGTAATAGAATTTAGAATAAAATAAAATTTTTATTAAAAAAATAAAAAATTACTAATAAAATTATAATTAGATATTAATATAGTAATAAATAAATAGAATAATAGAACAATAGAATAGAAGAAGATGACAATTTTAGTGTAATAATTGGGTTAACATTTTTTAAGCAGTAGGTTCAAAGTTCAAATCTTACTAATAATAAAATTTTGAAAAATGATTCTATTTTAGTAATTTAATTAGAATATTTGAAATTATAATTCTATAATTCTAATTGTATTAAAACAAACTTTGAAATATACAATATTATATAAATAAATTTTAAAAAATATATACTTTATAAAAAACCTAATTAGAAATTTTAAATAAAAAAGTAATATAAATCTTTGATGATATCATCTGTGAAAATCTTGATCTAGAAAAAGTAACCTGAAACAAGTAATTTGTATAGATAAAAATTTTAATTAAAGAGGTTCATGATCTGATTATTAGTTGAACTAAGTATAAAGTTACATTATACAGAACTGAATTGATAATATAAGAAAACTTGTAAAAACATCTAAGATACTAATGAGATTGTAAAGAGAAGTACTAGAGTTATATGAACTCTATAAAGATATAACAGTTTAAAAATTATCCTGACTGCATGTTGATCTTAACCATAACAATACTAAATCGACTAAAAATTAAGTAACAGAAAACTTTGATAAGTTTAATATAAGATCAAAGATCCTTCATGTAAGTAAACTACTTTAAAGACCTAATGATCCTAGTATATTTGCATTAGTAAAAACTAAGGTAATTAATAAGATAGGTAGGTAGGTAGATACAAGAACCAGAATGTTTAAATAAAGAACTTACAAGCGGGTTCTAGATATGGCAGCTAATGTAAAACCTTTAGATGGACTACTTAAATTAGACAATGACTAAAGTTGTATAAGTGATTAGTTGTACATACTATCAATAAAAACCTGGATCACAAGTACTCATCTTTAACATTAAAAAAAAAAAAAAAACAATAGAATAGAGCAATAGAATATAATTTTTATCAATAGAACAAGAAATTGACAACACTGGTTTAGGTGTATCAAAAAAAAAGTAGATGCAAAGTATCAAAAATGAATGTTTTGCGTCCCTAAGCTCTGTCCGTAAAATATTCGGTTTAGAGGCATGCTCCTATCATGTAATTTATGACTAACATATGATTGGTTAATTTAATAACTGACCAATTAGAATCAAAGACTGCTAATTACAGTAATATCGCTATGAAATTTATATATATAGAGGGCATGCCACAAAAATTTGCCTCCAACCTTATGCGTGAGTGGTACGGTAATTGTACCTGGGCACCGTGGAAGGCAGTTGGGTAATATTGGATTGAATGTAATTGTAATTAACTACATATACAACTGCATATAATCCTTCGTTGACTTATTTCAACACATTATCATAACGATTGGCTTGTTAGATATAATCATTACGTAATCAGAGTTTTCAAAGGTCGAGTTAGATAAAGCGACAGTGAATCGTTTACAGGTTTTCGTTCTCCGCCACTCATATTCGATCCGAATCGAGCTAATAGTAGTGTAGTGTAATTACTGTCCGGAGCTTTTTAGTCTTGTCTCTTCCCATCAATATCTATGCGTACATACTGGAGTTAGCAAATGGGGCAATGGAGCATTTTTTGTTACACATAAAAAGCTTTGCTATGTAATAATTTCCAATTATTAGAAGTATATTTGTAGTAAATTAGTAAGGCTTTTAAAATTTCCATTGGAGGCATTGGAGGTAAAATTTTTCAATGGAACACCAAATGTTAATCCTGATTACTCTACGTATACATAATCAATGTCATCCCTAATCCTGATATACTATATGTAAAATAGATTTTAGGTATTTAGAAGCTGAAAGGTTATCTTGATAAAATTTTATGCTGTAATATTTTTTAATTCCTCCAACACTCATCTGTTCCATGAACAATACGCTTAATAGGTGGAGTTTCATTTGGGATAATCGTGATTCTGATAATTTTGCATAACGATAATGCTGACCCATTTTCGGAAATTTGGACTGTCAACCAATCCTACAAATCTTTGTTTAAATATTTTTATTCTATTTATTATTCGAAGAATTCACTTCCAAAGTTAAATGTCTATCTTAAATTAATACGTATTATGATTAGGCATTAATAAATTTCAATAATTAACTTCACGTGATTCACTTTGTCTATGAGAAGTAAAATAAAATAAAATATATTGATTAAATGAATAACCCTAAAAACAATTAAGAACAAAAAGCCTATAACATTAATATATATAAATTTATAATAATTTCTAATTTTCAAAAGGATGTTTGTTAAATGTCTATAACTATTTATGAGCTGATATATCTCTATTATAATAAATGAAGTTATATTAAGAATATTGAATGTCAAGCAATGCTGACATAATTGTAATATTTCTTTATTGGCAAAATTAAGATAGAATTGAGTGTTATGAAGAATTTGCCCTATGGTTTTTTTGGTAATTGCTAGCTCTATTACTACAAGAAAGCGATTCATATTTGGTTAGGGTATGAATTACATAGTAAAACAAAAAACAAAAAATGTACTGTGATTCCAATCAGGTTAAATATTACGGTATAAAATATGCTTTTTTTTGTTAATCTTCGTGTTCTGTTTGGTGAGATTTTCTTGTCGATTTTTTTTTACCTTGCTTTTTTCCTTTTTTTTTTTTTTTTACCCTTATTTTTATTTGTTCTTTTTTTTTATTCGGCGGTTCCGTTTTCCGTTGTTGCAATGATTTTTTCGTGAGCTTTACTAGATTCTGCCTTTTCTTTTTCTTCTTGCTCTTTTTCTTTTTGTCTTCTTCGTTCCTCCACCCGTCGGAGCGCTTCGTCCGAATCTATTGGTTTGGCATCGCCAAACGGATTTGGTCTGGTTGATCGTGGAGTAGACGTTTCGTTTGTAGGAGAGACTGCACTTCGTGGCTTTAGTTCTAACTTTTTACGCGCTGGCAATGATGTGCCTGTATCGGATGCTGCTGCACGCGTAGTGATAGAAACTGAGTTTTCAGATTTTGATTTTGAAAATGATCCTGTCTCAAATTTTCTCATTGAATTGTTATGTTTACCAATTCTTTCCTCCGAACGGCGTTCACGAAAACTGCTTGACCTGCTACTACTAAAAGCGCCGCCTCTCCATTCTGTATCGACTTTGCGATCCGATCTCTCTCCACCACGATCTCCTCTTTCGCTGCTGCGCTCATTTCGATCAACTCGGTCTCCACGATCACGAAATCCACGGTCACCCCATTTATCTTCTCGATGCCCGGGTTTATCACTAAAGCGATCACTCCTCGGAGATGAAGCAGTTGATTCTCTTGGAATTATTCGTCGCCATTCACCGGCTGTCCGGTCTTCGCGTTGTTCGCGATCACGAGCTGCTTAATAATCAGTCCCATCAGATGATTATATCGAATGAGCAACAAAAAAAAAAACATTCATAAATTCTCACGTGGTTCAGCCACACTAACTCTGATTGGTCGATTTCCAAGCGACTATAATAATTGTATTGTGGTTGATAAAATATTATTGTAATATTTTAAAAATATTTATCAATGATAAATAATAATATGGGATCTTTGCTATGGAAATCACCCTTCGACATTTTCCGATCAGGCTAATTCGGACAAACTTAGACCAACATACTTTCGGTAAATCATCTTTTGCCTTTACTGATTCAATAGTTTATCGAATAAACTATTAAATTAATAAAGGTAAATGATGATTTGCCGCAAGTAAGAACCGGTATGTTGGTCTAAGTTTGTCCGAATTAGCCCAATCGAAAAAGATTTTCATAGAAAAGATCCCATATACATTCACATACCTCTCCGCTTAGCTGCAATGCTTTTGTCAATGATTCTAAGTCCTCAAATTCCACGTATCCAAAACCTTTAGGTTTCTCTTCTCTATCGCGAAGAATTCTGATGGTAATGATCTGAAAAAATTTAAGATGCAACATTTAATTATTGTCAACAACACGTATCACTGAATCGCTTGACAAATTTGCTGACTTTTGAATTCCTAAAGAACGATTCCACATCCTGTTCAGTTAAGTCAAATGGTAAATTTCCAAGATGTGCAGTATATGGAGGTGATGTTGGTAAGGGTTGAGGTGGTCGTTCTGAGCGACTCGCAAACCGAGAATCGCGTGTCGATTCACGAGATTCATAGCGTGAATCTACTTGGTAATTATGCGTTTACCATTAGCAATAATTATGTATAGTACTACATAATTGTTTATCGTAATATAATAATATATTAAGCAGATAATACCTCTCGAACCCGTTTTTCCAGTTGGATACATCCTACTTCTATCACCGAATCCACTACCACGACGATGTGAATCATCGTGTTCACCTGAAATCGGATCGGATAGTTGAAATTAAAAATATATTTTTAATGAAAGCTTACGACATATCTTAGAAAAAATATAAATTACCCGAGAAGGCCGCAGCAGCTAGATAAATAGAATATAATTATTTAGATTTATAATAATTGTAAATAGATTAACATACATTATATAAGAACTCACGCGCAGAGGGTAAATCATCCATTTCATCAGCCCAGGAACCAGTTGCTGGTTGAATATAACAGTATTAAACGTCAAACAATTGCAAGAGTGTGCCAGCGAAACTAAGTACGGTTCAATTATATCCTACGTACATTGATCTGCCAAAAAGTCTGTCAGGGACATTTTAGTTCCTTTCTTTTTTGAGCCTAAGATCCCGATATTTACAATAGAAAAGAACAGATCCACAATAAATATTATTTAACTTGAAGTGGCAACCATAACTACTAGCCTGCCAATCGAAAAACTTCACACTCACCCATTTTGAACGTTTTTAGGATGTCGACTATAAAAAATCGTGCAAAGGGAAAAGTGAAAAAAAAAAATGCTACACAAAAAAAAGAACTTTGCACATATGCAAATTAGTTTAAAATTTGTGGTGGCTGTGGACCAATCGTAAATAGTCTGCAATGTGTGATCCAATGTCTTCCCAGCATCAACGTCAAAATGTCACTATCACGTGATCATATAAACCCCCTTTATGTTCGTTAATTTTAGGGTTAGTATTTAAAGTAATGTTAAGGATTAAGAAGATTATAATAGAATTATTCAAGGAATTTTTTTTATTAGTGCACAAAAGGCGGTTTCTTATGTGAATTTTTGAGCAATAAACGATTTTTGGCAAAACGGACGTTTGTTCTGGATGTGTTACGTTTGGCTACTTGATGTGAATGTGACATTTTTGATGGGGAGTTTCTTGAAATTTTGAATATCACATGGCTTAATATTATCACATTAATTTATTTTGAAAGCAGCACAGTAAAAAATTTAATTTATCAAAGTTTATTATATATTGATATTGATATATAATTGACTCTTAAAATTGAGTCTGGGTCAAAATCTCAACAAACGCAAACTTCGACAAAAGTTGACCAGAGCTACAGTTAATGCAGGCCAACTTATCAGGATTATGACTTTGAGATTTTGTTTGTCGGGATTTTGACCCAGACTCCTTAAAAAGTATCTTCGATTTAACTAGAAATGTAGCCTATTATCAAGACAATGTGATACTAATTGTTACATAATTTGAGTCGTTCCAAATAGTTTGGGCTACATCCTTAGTTTTAACTAGCAATTACTTAAAATGTAATTATATCAACATAGTACATATTATTTTTATTAAAATTATTCAGTTCTAAGTTTAAAAACTTGATTTCTAGTGTCTAGTCTTTATAGTAGCACTATCTAAAATATACCTACTGTAATTTTAACTAGTAGTTAAATTTTATTTTAATTTATAATTTATGAAAAAAATTTTTTTTAGTATTAAGATGAGGTCATGTTTTTTAGATTTTATTAGTACATTTTTTTTTTCCTTTTTTGACGATCTCACCAAAATCTTTTTTATATGTTCTATATTTTTGAACTAATGTTCTCAATATTTTTGGTATTTACTGGACCTTAACTCTTCTGGTTCATACTTTTAAACTTTTCAAGAACGATCTGTTGCATTAACTTCTGTTAGAATTAGAAGGCTTTGTCAGGTTCTATTAAAAATTAGTTGTTATCATGAGTTCATGTATTATTTCTTATTGTCAGACTTTTAGCCTTACATTATATATCATGATTTCAGTTATTCCAAATCAGGTTCTAATTTATGTTTATCACTAGATGATTTCTTAATTACAGGTTACTTACTTTTTTTAGAAATAAGTCTGTCTGATAATGTTCTAGGTTTTTAGTATTACAGTGTTGCAGTTCTCTGTTTTAGAAATATATTTTTACAATTGTCATCACTAGAATTTGAATTAGCAACCTTGTGATTTGTGACCTCAGAGCATAACCATTATACTATCGATCATAGAGGTTTTATTAATATAGATTATTATAGTTTATATAACTTTTTACAGTATATTATATATTATTTATTACTCTATATATTTATTAGAATATGAAGCTTAAACATATTTATTTATTATCTAAATTATCAAAGTTTTATATTATGTTTTTTTTTTTTAGTTTTTTAGTTTCAAGAGTAATTTTGGTTGTGTTTTTTTATAATTAGTAATATATATATTATATATTTATATATAAAGTTTATTAATAAAAATACAACTAATTATATATATAACTTTAATTATTATTTAATTAAGAGTTCTGCTTATAAGTTATCTACTAGATGTTATATCTGAGACCTGGCTCTGAGTTTTCTATTTAAACTTTTGATTTTTAACACTTATTATATATATATGCAATACTTTATATTACTATTATCATAACAAAATAAGTTAGAGTTATCTAATTATTATTTAAATTAAAGTACTATCTTATTAAATATTATTAAATATTCTTAGTTCTTTGAATTTGTCTTTAATATAAATTTACTAGGTATGATATTAAGATTATTTCTTAGATTTTAGTAAATTCTATATCTATTAAAACTGATTTTAGCGTTAAAAATGTTCAAATTTTGGTAAGTTCATTTCTTTCTTATAGTTTTCTTTTATGTTTATTATATTACTTGCTAGTATGTCTTCTTTACATTTCTGATATGTTTATTATTTTTTATATATTAAATATCAATTCTTTATATTAGAAAACTTCTTTTTAAGAACTTTCTTATATAAAGGAAGGCAATAAAAAAAAACAAATTATTTTTAATAAAATTTTTTTTAATTTTAAAATTTAAATAACTTAACAACTATTTAATTAATCTACTAAAAATTTTTTTATTTTAATATTAAAATTATATAAAATTAAAATAAAAAAAATTTATCAAATTTAATAAAATAGTTGTTAGGATATTTAAGCTTAAAGTTAAAAAAACTTTTACTTGAAAAAAATTTGTCTTTTTTTTTATTAACTTCTTCTATATACTAACCTTCTATTCATATAGACTTAGCTATATAAGTTTGTATATATTTATTTATATGCTTTTGTAAATTATAGAGTTTTTGTCTTTAGCTAAAATTGAACTGTTGATCTTGTTTGTAGAAAGCAAGATAGAGGTCTGCATTAGGTTCAGCAGCCTAGTCTGGTCCAGCTCAGCTTATAAAAATTTGCAAACCAGACTAGGCTTGAAGCAAAGTTTTATAATTATAGACTGAGTCAGATCTAAAATTTTGTAAAATTATATAACAAATTTTGTAGTCTAAACTGAGCTAAGCTAGGCTCAAGAAAAAATTCAATTATATGCAAGCTAGGCTAGACTGGAAAAAATTTTAATTCTAAATATAAGCCAGACTGGGCCTCAAAATAGGCAATTTGCAAGTCTTTAGAACAAAATGCCTAGACTACTAGGCAACAGAAATCTAACTCTTCTGTATTATATCTTATTTATATTTAATTTGAATTCTTGCTTTATATTTAATTATATTAAATAATTTGCATAGTTTTTTTATATTTTATAACTTATTTATAATAATTTCTAAATTAGTTTGCTAGTTTTTTGCTTCTTATAAATTACTATCTTTAGTATATTTAAAAAATGTTTCTTTAGCATATATTTTAAATTAAGATTTTGCTACTACTATTAAGTTCTTAATTTAAATACTAATATTATATATCTTAAATCAGATTTTTGTTATTATTACTAATTTGTAACTTCTTTTAGTTTTAATATTATTTTTAATAAATTATATATCCAATCTGTTTTTAAATATTTTTTTTATAATATAAGTTGAACTATGTTTTAAGTAATCTTTTTTAATTATGAAAAACCAGTTTATAGCCTTCTTAACACTAACATCTTTAAGCCTCTACCTCAGTTCTCACTTATATGGATAATACATTATGAATTGCTTAATCTAAAAATGGTTAGAACAAATTACTTAAATAACAGCATCTTTCTACTAAATGGCCAATTTTCAGATTAATTCTACCAAATCAATATTTGCTACAAATGCCAAACCTACTTCTATTACCTTCCTTAACTCTATTCTTAATTCTATTCCTAATAACCAACCTTTCAAATATCTAGGTTGTTGGTTTATACTTAACAACAAACAAACTTATACAATTAAATTAATTCAAAAAAATCTTTTTAACTAATTAATACTGCAAATACAAAAAATATTACAGACAAACAAATTACTTACATTATTAATACAGTTATTATTCCAATATTAGAATACAGAATATACAATATTATACTTTCCACAAAAACACTCTTTTTTGTAGATCCCTTGACCAAAAATCAGTGAGAAGCAAAATGTAGAAAATATTACAAAACCTACTAAGAAGCAATACTAAAACCCTTAGTAAAAAAGAAAGAGCCACAAAAGTTACACCTAGCTAAGAAACAAAATATAAATAGAGAAGCTTAGAGGTAGCAGAGCTTGGAAAAATAAAAAATTTTCTAACAAAAACAAAAAATTTTTTGTAAATTTTGGGGAATTCCTGTAGTCCTGTTGCGCAGATCAACTAGGTTATACAGAAAATACAACAAAACAAGTAAGATAAACAAATAAGCATGTATACAGAAATAGTCTATTAGAGCAAGCATATAATATAGAAACAGTTATATTAAACCAACTGATGAATAAAACGACAACAATCAGCATGAGAGGAAATACATATGAAGTAAGACCTGGAAGCCTATTAGAAAAGATGTTAGAAAGATCAACAACACAAAGCTTACAAAGAGTTGGCAATGCAGAGTTAGTCAAAATATTAGAAACAACAGATATTATAAAAACAAAAATAGACAGATATACAGTATTACTGTTTGCAGCAGATATAGCATATATAGCAGCAATAAAAGCATTAAGTAAAACTATCACATAAGTGGACAAAAGAAGTAAATTAATAGATTTTAGCTTTAAAATAGAGGATAGCTCACAACAACAGAAAGAAAGAGAAACAAAAAATACAATTCAGCCAGAAGAAATAGTCGAAACAAAAGAAAATGAAGAAAATAAAAAATATGAAGAAGAACTCAAAAAGTACAAAACAAGTAAGAAACAGATAGTAATAGTGTAATATTATAGATATTTTTAAATATTATTTTATATTATTTTATTGATATTATATTAGTTTTATATTATATTTTAT
>CAJVQA010011789.1:0-10504 GCA_910591915.1 Cetraspora pellucida
TTAATTTTATTTGCATACTATCATAATTATGCATTTACCAATAAAAATGGTTAATAATGATAATAAGCAAAATAACTTTTGAAGTTAGAAGCATATTTAATATATTTTTATCTAGCTTTAAAAGTACTGAATCTATACTAATATAAATGTTATATATTAAGGTATTGTTAATACTTAAATTCAACTAAGTAGATAGAGAACTACTTGAATTCGCTTTAATTTGCTAGTATGAGAAAGTTGGTAAATTATAAAGATGTTCTAGATTAAAACTACTTAAACAATATAATTGTATACTATTAGATAGCATAAATAGAACAGTTTATATAATTTCAAGATATAATAAAACAAATAAATATTTAGTAAACATTTTTATGTTTTAATATTATATTAAAAAGTATATTGATATTTAAAGTGTTCTAAATTCAAAAGTGTATTTTGTAATATATTTATCAATTGATAATGATGCAATAAAAATTATAATGATTGAAATAGATTCAATGACAATTGATATTGTATTTTATTGATTATTATCTTATTATTGATTTGTATCAATATTTAATATATATCAATTATAAACCTATTTATTGATATATATCATTAATTTGCAAATGATATATATCAATTAAATGCTATATATTAATTAATTTTTGTAAAAAAAATTTCCTAATGTATTATATAGATAATTATTCAAATTTTGCTATTTGTAGGTTTGAACTTACTACTTATCATTTAGAGGGTTGACAACTTATCCATTTATATAAGTTACTATACTTTTTAAACAGATTATTTAAATTAAATAATAGTTAAAGTTATACAAATAGTTAGTTATATATTGTTTTTATAATTATCTTTATAGTTGTTATACAAATAGCTATTAGTTAAAAAATACTATTAATAAAATTTTAATTTATATATATATTTATTTTAATATTAAAAATATTATTTTTAATATTATTAGATCTTTATAATTAGAATATTTTATAGATTGAATAAATAAATAAAAAGTATATAATAGATAAATAACAAAAAAAAAACTACTATTATTCTACTTTATATTTACTAAATAATAGTAGCATAATAGCAGAATAACAGTAAAATAACAAGAGGTTTATCAATATAAGTAATATAATAATAATATAATAGCAAAATAATAAAACTGTTTTATTATTTCACTTTTAGTTACAAAAACTAAAAGTGAAATAATAAAACTATTTTATTATTTTGCTATTATGTTACTATTATGTTACTTATATTAACAAATCTTTTGTTATTTTACTATTATTCTGCTATTATGCTGCTATTATACTATCATTATTTAGCAGATATAAGGTAGAATAATAACAGATTTTTTCTGTTATTTACCTATTATTCGCTTTTTATTTATTTATTTAACTTGTACTTATTATAATAAATTTTTATTATATAATTTTTTTTATTTAATAAATTTTAAATTATTGTTTTTTTGAGGATGGTGATCCTAGTATAGTAGTTGGATTGTCATTCTTCAAGTGGCAGGTCTAAGTTCAAATCCTATCTATAATCAAATTTGGTAATTAATCTGTGTTACAGTAAACTGTCTCTTGTTGATTGGTTGGATTTAGGTATCTGTAATCTTGAGTACAACCAATCAGATTCTATTCATCATTAGAAGCCCAGAACATCTATGCAAAGTATAAAATTACATATATATAGAGGAATATTAATAACTAGTATTACATAAGACTTCAGTGCAAATCCATAATAAGACTACCAGATATAGAAGACCAAGAAACTAAGAAGACAGAAGCTCACTTGGAAATTCTCAAGTAAAGAAATAGCACAAGCCTTTAATGATGCTATCAGACTGATAGAAGTTTAGAAAATCCCAATAAGGAATAGGCAAATGTAACTGAATAAAAAAATGTATAGAGGAGCATATAACCAACTAGGCTACCAGAATTACTGAAGAAAAAAAATACTAAGATATATTATACTAAACTATTTGGATTGAAAATCTGAGGAGTCTGTCAGATTCTGAGTTAAATAGTAGAGAAATAAAAAGAAGAAGTTAGAAAAATAGGTATTGAGGTTTGAGTAAACTTTATAAGGATAGAAATAATGTAACATAGTAGTTAAACAGATAACTTCTATAACTGCAAATATTAGATAACTATAACATATTATATAAAATTAGGTTAGCTATATATGAGATACAGAAGGCTTTAGTAAGGATGCTTCTAAGGATACACTACATGAAATAAGATATAGGGTCCTAAGAATAATAGGTAAAAGTATCTAAACTTTCTTAACTAATGTCTGTATTAAAGATGATCTAGTGACATAGTAGGGATTACAATACAAAAAATTTAAATAGACAATGCTTCTGGTTGGGTTGCAGGTATGGCAGCTAGTATAGAACTATTGGCAGACTACTTAAATTAGATATTAAAAGTATATATATGGCTAGTTGTATTTTTTAATATAAGGTGCCTTCTTTAAGACTTTGGCTGCAAGTCCCTATGTTCTAATTTACCGAATAAAACACTATTTCCAAAAAAGACTAGTTTAATATCAAAAAAAAAACTATTATTTTTTTTTTCTTATTAATATATTCTATATGATTACTTTAATCTACCTCAAACAAACTATTTTTCTTATACTACTGATTACTTTATTTTTAATACCAAACTCTGGTTGCTTATTGTTCTTAATAACTAAATAATTATTAGTAAGGCCAAAAAGCATAATACCTCTACAGACCTTATCCTTATTACTTACTAGCACTGCTTATATCAGTTCTAGTTTTCAAACCTATATCCTACTTCTTTTTTTACTACTATATTATGTTTCAGATATCATCTTAATTCTAATACAATTGCCAACAAATATACTATCTTTATTTCTACAAATCTGGCTACAAAACTACTCTGCTATATTAATATTAACAAAACTTTTAACCTATATGCCAACTTTCTTGATATTGCATACTCTGTAGCTATTCAACATCCTTTACATTTTCTACTCTTTTCTTTACTAATAATCAACTTACAACAATTACTTTGCATCTTTTAGTTTAACCAACTTACTGATAGCTTACAGTCTATTGCTAATTCTAATTATAATCTAATCACTATTTTATTTTATACTAATGATTCTGTTATTAAGCTTAGTATCTCTCAATGCTCTATAGGCATAGGTTGGGTTCAAGTTAATAATTTTGCAACTATTTATTTATTTCAGACACAAGTTAAACTCTGGTTATGCTCTTTTAAAGCTGAAATTCTTGTTATTCTTTTAGCAATTATAACTGCTTCTAAAAACTGTTTTGTTTATATCTTTATAGACTTATAATTTGTTATTTTCAAATATTATAATATTTGCTTATAGCATTTAAACTCTTTCATATTTATACTTTATACTTCTTTATTTGACAAACTCTTATTAATTTTATTAACTTATACAATATTCAGCTTACTTTTCACAAAGTTATTGCATACCAAAATGACTTATTTAATAATCTTGCTGACTAATTTGCTTGTAGCCATCAAATATTATCCTTTTTAATATTCTTAACTAACAACACTTACAATTCTACCTATACTCCATTTATTAACTAATTTCCTATTGAGATTATTATTTGATACTCTATTTGTATTATCTGTTAAACTCATATTATAACACTTTGAACATCTCAACATTGTTTCTAACAATAGTTTATTATTGCTTCTAATATTAACTAAAAAGCCACTTAGCTTTATATCAATAATAATCAAAAAGTTTCTAACTTTGCCTATAGTTTCTACTCCTTTACTCTAAAAACCTTTCACATTAAAATTCTTTTGGATGAACTATCTGTTCCTCATACTCTTTACAAATATAACTCCTTTTACTCTTCTTTTTGTCACCAATGCAATCAAACAGCTCTTTATTACACTAAACTTTTTGTTCTTTTACTCAAACAATTTATCCCTTAATCTCTATTTTCCTTAATTTATCTTTTTTTTTTTTTTTTTTGCTTTTGCTAAGACCGTAGTTATCAGTGGCTATTGCTTTTATTATATTTTAATTATAATTATATAACTTGTACAAGGTGAGCATACAACTAGCTACATGTATAACTTTTGGTTGTCTAATTTAAGTAGTCCACCCGTACAGCAGGTTCTACTAGCTGCCATACCTGCAATCTACTAGGAGATTATCTATTTTAAACACTCTTATCCTTATACTTATACTGACAAATAGCGCACAAGTTTCTGTACATCTAAGTGCCATCTAACCTAACTATGACCTTCTTGTCTGTACATCCATCAAGCCATTACACATTTCAGAATACATCACCTGACTGTAGGGCTCTAGGAGGCCCCTTTGCTAACTAACTACCTATGTTTAGTATCTTGTTAACAGGGCTTGCCTTTGCAGAGTTCACCCAGACCCTAGCACTGACTTCACAGCATATCTCTAATACTTTAGTATACCCCTGTTTCTGACCTCAAACTCCTAATCCAGATAGCCCAATAGGACTGTGACCTGTCTTTGGTACCTCAGGGTCTGCCTCTCAAGGTCCTTTTTTTCCAGTTCAAGACTTCTGGCAGCCTGGTTGGTGGTACCCCTCATCCAAGGTTCTTGACTGCCTGATTCCTTCCACATTGGTATCCATTTTCTAGGTCTAGCCTTTACAGTAGTACTGTCAAAGATCTGTGTTACCTCTCTACTCGGGTCTTCCCAAGTAGGCTTCCGGTTATCCCAGTTCATAGATTTACATGGCTACAGATGCTCTATGACCTGCCAGTTATCTGGTGCAACCATATTACAGGTACTGATCCCAACTAATCGATAGATAGCTGTCACCGTAGTACTGGTTTCAAGGACTTATCTTGTGTTTGCACTACCCAATGCTGGTTTGCATTTCTCTGTATAACTCTAGCATTGCACAGATGCCCATATATACCAATGTAATATAGGTAGTTTTTCAAATTTTCGCCGTCGATGGGATTTGAACACCCAACCTACCACTTGGAGAGTTGACAACCTGACCACTTCACTAAGTCATCACACCCATCTTTAATTATATCTTAAATGCTACTACTCTTAATATGTTCTTCAACTTTGTTTCTAATTTATATTAAAAAATTCTTATACTTAATAGCTTTAAATTGTATAACTTTTTACATGTTATCTCTTATTTCTACTCTATCTGGTTTAGTTTTTATTAACCTTATTTTTATTATTTATAATACTTTTATTTTTTACTATAAAGCTACTTCTTTTTCTATTAAATTTCTTTTTTATTTAAACTAACAAATATATAAATAAATATGGATTCCATATTGTATTTTATGTTCTATATAGTCTTAAAACACACTTATTACAAATTTAACTTATAGTTCTTCTTCTAGTCTACCTCTTATTTCAGTACTACAATTATTATCAAAATTGATCTTTGGATAATTCAATAGATTAAATATCATACCTTTTTCTTTTATATTATTACTAATACCCAAATCTAGGTGAGCCTTGTAGGTTTAGGTTGCAAATTATATATCTGATTTTTTATTCTTCATATATAATTTAAAAGCAAGCTTTTCTTTATAAAAACTTCAATTGAATTTTAATAAAGTTAAAAGCATGGCCTTACTAGTAATATTTAAAAAAAAAAAAAACTATTATTTTTTTTTTTTATAACCAGTCATGCTAGTGTTTTATTAAGATTTTTGAAATTACTATTGCAATTACATAAATATACCTAACAACTAAGCCTAGCATCATCCAGTTACTCTAATGGCATCTAAGTGCAACCTATTTTATTATCTCTAACAGAAGTAAGCTGCTTGTTTAACTACTTAAAGTTCATAATAAAAGGATTTTTTTCTTTTCATAACAAGCTCTTGAATTGTTTTTTTAACTTTCTTTTTAAATTTTTTTTTCTTGCTTTTTTCTATTTCTTGCTGACTAGCCTTTCTCTTCTTGCTTGACTTTTATTTTTTTTATTTTTTTTCTTATTTTATTTATTATTCCTCTTTCTTTTTTTTATATGTTAACCTTTTTATAGTGTATTCTTCAGACTTGTTCATAGAATGTGTTTTATGCTATTTCTGCTACTATGCTTATAAACTGTTATCTTGATTTTGTACTTAAGAGTTGTGATAATCTGTCTTAAGTTGCTTTTGGAATTAGATCTTTGATTAGTGCTTTTCTTATTTTTATTTCTTCTTTTTCTGTTTTTTCAAAAAGTGCCATCTATATTATATCAAGTAGAACTTAGATTTTTTTTTTTCTTTTTTTAAACTTTTTCATGTGTTGCAATAGATACTTTCTGTATTCTTTTTTATAGATTTGTTTGTTTCTTACAATATGCAAATATTCTTGTATTTCTTTGGCTTTGCTTTGGCAAACTTGATATTCTGCTATTGTGTATATATCTGGTTTTTTTTTGTTAAGTTTTTCAAAGTTAGAAGCTTGTCTAATATGTATTTCATAAAAGTACTTCTGCTTGTGCTGCTTCTTTTTATTAAACAATATACTCCTTTGGATAACTTCAGTCTTTTTCAAAAGTATATTCAATTATAGATCATTGCTTCTGTTACTAGTTCTATATTCTTAATTATTGTTGTTTTTTTTTACTTTATTTCTAATTTGGTATTTGTTACTATTTTACATAGAAGTCTTGCAGGTAAATTTATTCACTTGTTTTTCTACTTTAGGCAGTACTCTATTTCTTTATAGCTGACTTCTTCTGAGAAAATTGTCTTTTTGCTTAATATTTCTTTTTTTATAAAACTATTAGCTTTATCATTTTATTTGTTTTTACTATGACTTTTTACTTTAATTTACTTTATCTAAATATTTTTTGTTCTAATTACATCAGTTATATTCAATACTTATAATTTATTTTTCCTCTTAAGAACTTTATTTCTATCTATACATGCTAAGTCTTTACTAATGTTTCTAATTGCTGCATTGCTATCTGTAAATATTTCTAGTTTTTTTTTTTTTTTTATATTGTTAATATTGTTACATATATTGTTAGCACTTCAGTTGTTGTAGATGTAGGTCATCTTTTTATTTCTAATGCTACTTTTTCTTCTGATCAATCTTATGCTTTACTTGTTTGTACTTATTTTATACCCATGTTTCTATCTATTGTTTTTTTTTTGTTTCTTTTATTTGCTATACTATCTGTATATATTGTATATTTGATCTTGTTTCTTGCTATATTTTTTCTTAAGGTTTCTACTAACTCTTGACTAACATTTTCTCACAGCTTTTGTTTTTTAATTAACTTTATTTCTAAACCTTTTAATATTTTAAGTTCTATTAGTTTTTGTTTTTTTTCTTTCAACTTTTTTGTTTTCATATATTCTATTAGTTGGTTGATAGCTGCCTTAATTATGTTGTTATTTCTCTCTATCAATGTATCTAGAATTATATTTATCTTGTTGTTAATTCTTATCCAATATTGATAACTATTTCTTCTTCTCTTATACACTTCTTGCATTTGTTAATTTTAGTTATAAAGTTATTTTCTATATTATGCATCAGTGTTCTATTAATAGCTTCTTCATTTTCTTTTTAACTATTTTTTCCAATTGCTTATTTTCTATTGTATTATGCATTATTTATTCTTTTTTTCTTCTATCTCTCAACAAACTTCTCTATTTAATCTTCATTGACTATGTTTTATATTTGTCTGTCTTGAATTGTTTTTTAACTTCACTGCTTTTAGGTCTGTTTAGCATTTTTGTTTCTATTGTCTTAAACCACTTTGCTTTTTTATCTTTACTTAATTGTTTCTAATAGCTTTTGAATTGCTGCTATTATTAGTTTTTCTTTTTTTATATTGAGAAGTTAATTTAGATATATTAGTTTTGCTTTACTTATTTTGGTTTTATTTCTTTTTTACAGTTGTAGTTCTACTAGTTCAATTATTCTGGAATCATAATCAGTTGCTATTTATAATTTGCTTTTTGTGCTTATATTTATTTCTAACTTTTTTGCTTTAACTATTGTTAGACAGACTAAATTGTTCTTCTAACATAACTTGTTTTTTGACAATTTTTCTACTTTCTATATGTCTTCTGTTAAACTTGCTCTTTAACAATCTGTATTATTCTTAGTTTTGTTAACTGCCTAATTCATCTTTTCTGTTTAGTCTTGCTATTAGGCCTTCTATTTGTTTTATTATTAGTTTTTATTATAAGGTTGTGTAACTACTAAGGTTCTTATATTCTATTATACAGTTCTTCAGTACTTTTGGTAAGTTGCTTTTTTGTTTTGCTAGACATATTATTAGTTGATGTATTTTATTTATCTCTTCTCTGATATTTCATTAATTGCAACATGTAGCTTAATTTTGATATTATTATATTGTTTATATATATGATTTGGCTTATTGTTATTTTCTTATACTTACTTATTATTTCTTTTGCTTTTTTTCTTACTAAAACATCATGTATTCTGTTGTTTAGCCAAATTCCTAGTAAATAAACTATCTTGTTTTTTGATTTTTCTATTATCTTGCTTTTTTCAAAAGTTATTTTATTTATTTTTTTTTAACTTTATTATTTATTACTATTAGTTTTAATTTAAATTCATTTATTTCTATATTATTCATTTTGAAAAACTCTTCTGCTATCTTAAAGGTCTCTAACAATTGTTCTTTGTGATTTGCAATCTTTGTTGTATTATCTGCATATATAATTGCTGCTTGGTAATAGCTTATAATGTTGTTACAATATGTTTCTTTTTTAATTTTTTGTTTTACTATATAGCCTAACCTTTTATTTATCTGTATTTTTTCTAATAATAGATTATAGAAAAGTCATTAAATTAGTAGTAATATCACTTTGCCTTGGTTTATTCTATTTTCTGCTGTTATTTTTTCTGTCAGAGCATATGCTATGATTATTTTTAGCTGTCTTTTATAAAAGAGATTTAAGATATACTTAATTGTCAAATTGGATAATTTGACTCTTTATAGAGCTAGCTCAAGACTTTTAAGTAAAATTGAGTTGAATACTTTTTTATATTCTGTAGAAGTATCTACAACTCTTTATTCTTTTTTTTTGCTTCTTTCATTATTATATTTAGAACATATACTAGTTGTTCTGTCAAGTTTTCTAGTAGGTCTATATAGTTTGATTCTTTAAGTATTTCTTTCTTAGTAAATATTTTGCTAAGCCTTTTTGTTATTAATTTTGTTACAATTTTTCTAAATATTTAAATTAGAGCTATTGGTCAAATATTGTTCAAACTATATTATTATTCTATATTTTTTGATAGTAAATATACTTGTGCTATTTTTTATTTCATTAATATCTTTTTTGTTTTCAAGTACAAGTTTGTATAGACTTTGAAAACCTTTTGTATTTTTCTCCTTACTTGTTTAATTAAGATGTAGCTTATTTCTAATATTCTTAAAGCTGTTTCTGTTTTAAGTTTCTTAATTATTTTATCCTATTCTTCCTCTTTAATTTCTTTTTTCATTTTCTTATATCATTCTTTTTTAATATGATTTTGTAGTTTATAGATCTTTTTTTAGCTTTCTGACATTTCTTCTAATTTTGTATTTCTTTTCTAAATTGTTTTTTATAATATTTTACTGTTACTTCTTTAACTAGTTCTAATTTAATTACTAGTCTAGTTTTTTTTTCTGTTTGTTTAATTACTCTGTTAAGTATTACTTTCTTATATGATTTGTTCAAAAGGTTGGCTATCATCTTTATTTAGTTAGTTTTGATTATTTTATATCTTTTGTCTATATTATCTTTTATTTGTCTTCTTTGTTTTTATTCTTATTCTTTCTTTTTTTTCTCTTGAAGAATTTTCTGTCAGCCTTTTATGTCTTCTATTCAAGCATCAGACTACTGCTTTTGAATTTTTAGTAATTTTGCCCAATTTTCTTGTCTAGTGTCTTGAGTTTCTATTTATTTTAATTTTGTTTACTTCTACAACTCTTTGTTTTTTCTTTGCTTTTGTACAGAAGGGTACCATGGGTTACTGAATAGTCTATATATGTAGCAATAACTTTTTTTCTCACATATTAACTCTTAAAAATTTACACTGTTTTAGAATACAGAAGATGATCTCTTTTTAATAGTATGTATAAAAAATCCAATTATGCATAGTTTATTAAAAAATAAGTTAAACATAATACTGATTTAGAATAAATGCCTTTACAGATAAATAAAACAAGAACTAACTTGCATATAGGTATAAAAATAATACCATATGAATAAGATTATTATTATGAACAAGAATAATATAATTTTTCACTAATTAAATTGCAAGTAAGCTTTTAATAAGTATTATCTAAAAACTTTTGTTTCTAAACTTCAGTATCAGTTTTGAGACATGTTTTTAGCTTTAAGGATAGGGTGTATATAGATTATTTTTCATATGACCTAGATGGTATAATAAATTTTTATATAGTAAATTAAAATATGTTACTGATAAAACTTTTTTATTTTTTAATTAATTTTTATCAAAATTCAATAATATATAAATTTAAATAAGTTATTTATTATTT
>CAJVQA010011790.1:0-10503 GCA_910591915.1 Cetraspora pellucida
GTATAGAACTAATATATCCAACTTTGTTGTTTACTTTATAGAAAACTTTGGCTTTTACCAACTACTTCTTCTATAGTCCCAAAGTGTGTTTAAACTGTCACCACAAAGCTGCAACTTCTTTTTCAACTCTATTTCAATGTTCAACTATGCGTGTACAGTATTCTGGAAAAGTTTTTATAAAGTTTAATATATTAACTATATCGTTTTTCTGTAGTTCAGCTTTTTGGAAAGTTTGGTTCGAATGATTATCGGAAAGAGTTAATGTTTATATTTAATTTTATATTTTAATAATTTATTATATAATTAAATAATTAAAACAATTCTCAGGTCTGAGATTTAAATTAATTAAGATTTATTTTAAAAATACATCTGAACTTAAGATTAAAATTAATTAAAATTAATTCCTAGAGCAATATTCAAGTCTAATATTTAAATTAATTAAGATTTATTCTAAAAGTTACATCTGAGCCTAAAATTAAGATTTATTCTAAAAATAACACCTGGGTCTAAGATTAAGATTAGTTAAAATCTATTTTCAAAGCAATTTCCAGGCCCAATACCTAGAATAGTTAAGATTTATTTCTAAAATAACTTTTAAATCTAAGACTTAAATTAGTTAAAATTTATTTTTAAAACAATTCTCAAAGCAAAAATCTAAATTAATTAAGATTTATTCTTGAAGCAACATCTGAACCTAAGATTTAAATTATTTAAAATCTATTTCTGAATCAATGCACAGACCTAACAACTAGAATAGTTAAGATTTATTTCTAAAATAACATCTAAATCTAAGACTTAGATTAGTTAAAATTTATTTTTGAAACAACTTTCAAATCAAAGATCTAAATTAATTAAAATCTATTCCTAAAGCAACGCCTAGACCTAAGAGCTAGATTAATTAAGGTCTATTCTCAGAGCAATGCCCAGGTCTGAGATTTAGATAAAATAAGGTCTATTCTCGGAGCAACACCCAGGCCTGAGACCTAGATTAATTAAAGTCTATTCCCGAAGCAATGCCTGGGCCTGAGACCTAAATTAATTAAAGTCTATTTCCGGAGCAACGCCCGGGCCTGAGACCTAGTTATTTATTATCTTTAAAACAATAATCTAATTAACCAATAACGATCAAATCACTAAATTAATTAGTCGATTGACTAAGTCGACTAAGTCAGTCAAGGGGTGACTAAATCGACTAGACCGACTAGACCGAGTCGGGGCTGAAGATCGCTGAAGATCACTTCCGACCCTAACCGGATCCAATAAAATTATAAAAATTTACTATGCCAACTAACTTCCGGCCTCTAAATAAAAGCTTTCAGCATGAAATTTTATGCCTAGGACACAATCTTTAATGTTAGATATATAAGGAATTTTTGAGATACTACGGACCCTTGACATAAGGACACTCATTTATACCAGGGGATGATGAAATAATATCAACGTCGATGTTACACGACTGATCCTTCACCTGGTGTGCACATATAAAAAATTTATTTTACCAGATCATTCCCCTACGTAGTACATGTTATGATTATCATCCAATATCATTTTTATTATAATACCATTTTTATTACTATATAATATCAGCTTTTCCAAAAGAGTATACGACCATCGTTATGCTGAAATTTTTATCCGGATTACCCGAAAATTTATCCGTACTATAGATAAAAACGGGATACGAATTTTACCCGTTCAGTTTAACTATCTTGTGCCCAGAAATTAAAAATGCCACCAGTACTAAGCTCAATCATTAGAGACAAAGTTGATCACATCGATGGTGCTTCAAATGCTCAATTGTCTGTTATCGATGGAATAGCCAAAGAATTTGATTTAACTGTCGAAAAGCTTTCAGAAATTATCAAGCATTTTTGTAATGAAATGGATAAGGGTCTTGAAAAGACTGGAATGAATGTTGCGATGATTCCTAGTTTTGGTATATTTCAGATTGAGAAAAATTTGATGGTAATCATGCGAATTTTTTTTGAAACAATTGTTACAATTAATTCGTTCAAATAATAATAGTGACTGGTGTTCCAACTGGTAAAGAAGTTGGTACTTTTCTCGCTCTAGACCTTGGAGGTACAAATCTTCGCGTTTGTGAGATTGCTTTTGAGGGTGAAGGAATTATAAAAGTCAAACAACATAAATATAGAGTAACCGAAACCCAGAAAACTGGATCTGCACGTCAACTGTTCGATTTCATAGCGGATTGCGTCGACAAATTCTTGGCTGAATTTGTAACAGATTATACAGAAAATGCTAAAATATTTAAAATGGGGTTCACTTTTTCGTTTCCTGTGGAGCAAACAGCCATCAATCAAGGGAATTTAATAAAATGGACAAAAGGATTTACATGTTCCGATAGTGAAAATAAAGATGTGGTGTTTATGCTTCAGGAAGCATTGAACCGCAAAGGAGTTCCTGTCGTAGTTTCAGCTTTAGTCAATGACACTGTGGGCACCCTTTTATCTCATTCTTACAAAGATCCCAATACTCTTATTGGAATTATTTATGGAACCGGTACTAACGGTGCATACTATGAGGAAATTTCCAAAATCAAAAAATTAAATAAAATTCCAGATGCATCAGAAAAAATGATTATTAATGTAGAATGGGGTGCTTTCGATAGTGAGGTAATATAAATATTATCCAAATTTAACTATAATTACACTTTCCATGTTAAAGCAAATTAATATATATCTTTTATTCAGAAAAAAGCTCTTCCAATCACGATGTTCGACAATAAGCTCGATCGTGAATCAAATAACCCGCATTATCAAATATTTGAAAAAATGATATCTGGAATGTATCTCGGAGAGATAGCACGCAATATCTTACTACATCTCGTTGACCGCATGCTACTTTTTGATGGATATTCTTCAAAAGAACTCAATAGGAACTACTCTTTTGAGACAGAATACATGTCTGCCATCGAGGCTGATGAAAGTCATACTTTAGATAATGCCAGAAAAATCTTAGAAGAGTTACTAAACATTCCTTCCACCACACTTACCGATCGTCAAATTGTTAAGAGAGTTTGTCAGATTGTTGGTTTACGTGCCGCAAGACTATCTTCTACGACATTAGCTGCTGTTATTATTCACTGTGGCATGGTGGAATGTGGAGTCAGCGTTGGGATTGATGGTTCCTTGTTTGAATTTTATCCTCATTTTAGTGCGCGTCTTAAAACTGCTTTACGAGAATTGTTTGGATCGAACGTTGATAAAATTGAAATTAGTTTGGCTCGTGATGGATCAGGAGTTGGTGCTGGTAAATATTATCCTTTTTTATTATTTTATTGGGGGGTTTTTTTTGATTCTATCACTGATATATATATGTTCTTAAAATACTATAAAAGCACTAGCGGCTATGTTAGCCGCTACGGAATAGGTGTACATTATGGAACCTCATTTAACTGTTATGTTTAAGCAATTAAAGGAAAATTTAAAATTATTATATAAATCTCATATTTTACAAGATTTATATTCTGTTATATATGTTCAAATGTGTATTATCTTATTGTACTTAACTCCATTATGAAGCTTTGGGACTTTTTGATCAAATCTTGATAATTTATTGAATTATATTCTTGAGTAGACGTTCTATCTATAGTAGTAATTTTTGTTAAGATTATTATATTATGATTCGGTTGTAATTCAAAGTTTTTTATTTATATACAAAATTTTGCACATTAACGCAGGAGGATAATCTACATTAATTGACCAATTAAATTATCCATTTCATACATTTAAAGTTAACAATATGATACGCAAGTTTCTATTCCAGCATCAAATTGATTAAACTTTAGTACAGACTGATCCAAATGGTTTCTATACTACGTATTAATTGATTGGACATTTACACCAACCAAATCGTATATGTTGTGCGTTACTATTACGTATCGAAAAAATTTTTTAAGTTTGTCCTGCTAATGTTAATACATTTATCAATGTTTAAAATGAAATATTATACGTAGTATATAATCTAAAATTGATAAGCCACCGAAAAATAAAAAATTTGAGTGTATTTTTTGAGGTTAGGGTCAGCTTTAGAAGTAGAATTTATGGTAAACAAGTATAAATAGGTTTAAAAGGTCTAATACGTAGAAACCTCAAATTCTATTTTAATCGGATTTCATTATGATCAGCGATAATAAATTTCAATTATATACGTTCTTGGCAGGAGTGTCCGAAAAATTGATTAACAACCGATAATCGTATCGTATCGTCGCAAAATAACGCCCTGGGGCATTATTTCGAAACATAATTTAAAGAGTGCTAAAAATGTGTTTTTAAAACTCTTCGGCTAAATTAACTTACCCTAAATTGTGTGTCACAAAATAACGCCCGGGGTGTTATTTCGTGACAGTACGGTACATTGCAATAAATAAGCAATGACGCCTCAAAAAAAACATTTAGCATTAATACTTCTAGTAATAGGAAAACCCGTAATTTATTTACCGAAAGTTTAAATGGATATCATTCAAGATTTACAACATTCGGATGCATTATAATTCTTCCGGATGTTATTAATGATAAACAAGTAAACTAAATAAATATATATAACTTTTTTTCTTTTTTTTTTTGCTTTTTTTTTTGCTTTTTTTTTTTTTTTATAAAAATACAAATGAATGACATAAATGAAATTAATAAAATTTCAAAATTATATTGAATGTAATAAAAAGAATGAAATTAATGATGCCTTATACCCCCTAAAGGTATGAAAACGTCTAGCATTTAAAATAATGAAATTGTAAAGAAAGTTATCGTACACATGATGTACGGTACTTGTGAAGGATTCACTTTCGAGAGGACAAAGGATAAACAGACCATGTAGAACAATCGGTCAGCAACAATTGTTGGCAGCATTTACATTGATTGGAAGCGAAGATCCCGAGTGTGAATTACCTCCAACTTTGATGCCCGTCCCCTATATTAACGAAAACCTAATATGAATCATTATTCAATGATATTAAAAATAATAGTTCTGACAAACCTCATTTGTGACATCAAAGACGCCTTGCTTGATCTTTTCATATATGTCCTTAGCAGTATCAACGTATGCCTAATAAATAAATATTTATTTAATAGGTAATACATAAATAATTTAAAAGAAAATAGAAAGTGTCTTACGTCTTCAACATTTTCTGCAGTCTTTGCTGAAGTTTCCATGAAAAACAAGCCGTGCTGCCGCGCAAACGCCTCACCCTCTGCATAAGAGACAACACGTTTAGACTCAAGATCACTTTTGTTCCCAATGAGCATTATGGTCGTATCAGAGTTTGAATGTTGACGAGCATCTTCAAGCCAAATGAGAAGATGTTCAAAAGTTTCACGCCTTGAAAAATAAAATATGAAATATGATGAATAGAAATTATTCACCACAAAATATTTTCACAAATCTGGCATCTCATACCTAGTTATATCATATACTATAGAAATTTCTTCGAGTTAACATTTGAAATATGAATGGTAAAGCAGTTAATTGTAAATACCTAATAAAGCTCCAGCTGCACCTCGATAATAACTTCTCGTTATACTCCTAAAAGATTCTTGGCCAGCCTAGTTACAGCAGATCGTTATTATAAAAGGATTCAGAGTTTATCATGAAGACCAAGTAATTTACCGTATCCCAAATTTGGAGTTTAATTTTCTTTCCTTCAACCTATAAATAATATTAACACAGTATTGAATACAGGTATTTAATTTAATAAGTTCCATCTATTTTTTGCAAATATCTTACTTCAACAAAACGTGCCCCAAACTCTACTCTACAAATGTTAAATACGAATTAATATTATACAAAATAATAGTAATATTCTAACAAACAATACAAATTTCAAAAATAATTTTTTATAAAATTTACCCAATCGTCAAGTCATGAGCTGGTTGGAACCGTTTATCCGTGAATTGCAAAAGTAGGCATGACTAAGCCACAATTTAAAAATTAGTTCATAACTGCTTGATCATTGAATCATTGTAAAATTTTTCATTCCATTCTAAGCAAACACAATGTCGAATCTTGACTGTGAACTCTTGTGCTTGTTTTGTTAAAAACGACTTGACAATACGACTAAAAGAGTTTCCCTAAAATAATGTAGCCTATCATACCTTTCCGACACCTAAGCAAATAATGTATATATAAATATATAATATTTGGATTTGAAAGCGTAAAGAAAGCTGATCTAAAATGAAATGTTTTAATGTACCTGTGTCTCCAATGATAATATACTTTTTCAATATAGGAAATAAGTCCCAAGAAAACAAAAAAGTAAAGTAAATAACAGAAGGACGACCAAGGTTCTATCCACGATGATGAATCCATCAGTACGAACCTTTATAATGTAATCGTAAGAGTAGTTGTTCGACATTGTGTTGTTAACGGAGCCAATATCTGGAAAGAATGGGTAAGGTCTGTTAAGCCGTAAAACCGTATCACTGAGTTATGAGAATTACGGCAATCGAATGTCAAGGATTGGCAGAGGTGGTTGGAAAAAATAAATCAGTTGTGGACGCAAGGTGATAAAAATATGGTTTTATACTACAAAAAAATAGAGTTAAGCGTGGCTTCGGATTGCGTATGCACGCTTTCTGGAGGGGATAATATGTCACACTAATAAGGCAATGATGAGTTTCCCATTCCGTTATTTGCCGAATCTGTAGTATATAAGGAACTTTCACTTACTTCTCACTCAAATTATTCACCATGTCCCAATGGTTGTCACCAGGTATGCTCGTTTGGAAATTTATACTTTGACGCAAAGCTTACAATAATCAATCTTTAAGAAGGGGAACTTTCTCTTCATGGAAATTTTCTTTCTTTTTTCTTCTTTTTCTGTTTTTTTTTTTTTATCTTTTGAACATTTCAGAACTTTATTATTTCGAAACTTTATAATTTCTTTTTAAACTGGAATTTGAAACAAACTCATAAGAGTACTATTCAAGATGTGAACTTCAAGCTTTAACCTTGTTATACTTCCAATTTTTTGAATACAATCCTTAAACCTGAATTGTTTTTGCAAGCAGGTCATTTTCCTCCACCACAGCCACCATACTCGACTTTTCAGGGGCCGCCACCTGTTCCTTCCAATCAATATTTGCCTTCATATCAAAGACCCTCTTTACCTCCGCCATCACAGGCACCCTCGTTAGATGATCTATCTTTAGCGTTTGACAATCTTGCAATGGCGTTAAGATTGACAGCAGGTCCGCAAGAAATTGATGATTTTCAAGTAACACTAGGGATGCTTATGCATGACTGCTCACAATCAAATATTCAAGTACTATTTTTTTATTTTGTAAAACCATATTAAATTTCTCGGTAGTTTGTCTAATCATTAAAATGATATATATAGCGAGGCAAAACTTGGATATTCAACCATTGTTCTTCACCAACTCATTACGAGGTTTTATTAAGATTTTTAATTGCACTTTCAAGATCTCGGACTATGTTTGAAGATAAATTACACTTGATATATTTGATTAATGATGTACTATTCCATAGGTAAAAGAAAAAACTTATTTACTTTATTTAAACATTGTAGGATTAATATATAATTACGTACATTGTTATTATACTTTACCACAGTGAGCGTCGTCAAGAACCTTGGATAAAAGAAGCATTGCATCCAAATTTGCTTGCGTTACTTCGTTCTGCTTTCCAATTCATAGATGCTAATGAAAAACAGCAAGAAAAAGTTCTTAAAGTAATGTTTATTTTAATTTACAATAAATGTTTAAGTTACTTAACACAAAATTATTCATCTAAATTAGTTACCAATTAGATTATATCTATATGGGGCGATAAACATTACTTTGATGATATTAAAATTAATGCTTTGAAGTCTGGTGTTATGGTTCCTCCTCCGCCTCCCGGTGGCCCGCCATCGGTCACATTTCCTGGGATGGTACCTCCAGGACATCCCGCTTTTGGGCATATTCGTTATCAAAATCCTCAGAATGTTTCACCTTTTTATAATCAGGGTGCACCGCCCCCACCAAATATGTTTCCTGGAGCCCATTCGCCAGCACAGTCAATTATTTCATCAAGTACTCACCTGTCTCCACCAATCGCTCATGGTCATTTGAGGCCTAACTCTGAACCAGCACCACCTGGTATCCCTGGTCAGTTTCCTTCCGGTCCTTCACCACCGGACATGTCAATGCAAGCAATAGGACCAAGGCCTAACGTATCTGTTACACCACCAATACCTGCTGTACCGGAAAAAAAATATTATGAACTACCGGCAGGATTAATGGTACCAGCTGTTTCGGTATGTAATTAGAGTATATTGACATTTGATTAAGTGTTTTATGCTTTCTTAATGCTTTACTTATTATCAGCTCTTTTAGCCTGAGGAACCGCCATATACGCCAATTCACGCTTCTTCTATTAGACTTCCACCACACCGACTTCCACCAACACCAGAGTTACTTGAAGCAGTAGACAAATTTTATGAAGGAATGAAATTGATAGAGCTAACTATCGAAGAAGATGATGAGAATGCAACGCCAGAAAATAATAGTAATAATAATAAGAGTAATCTTGATAAAGATGGTTGGGAGAATGGGTTTTTAGATGACTATTACAAAGATTTACAGATTCGCCGCGCAGCAGCAGCAGCAAGGGCTGCTGCTGCTGGAAGATATTATAACCGATCATCCTATCGGCGCAAAAGAGATGACCGTGGACGTCGTTGGTCAAGAGATAAAAGTTATTCAAGATCCAGGTCGCGTTCATGGTCTTCATCAAGATCTTATTCAAGAAGAAGAAGACATTATAGTTATTCTGATTCATCAGGTAGTAGTCGTAGTCGCTCGAGGGGTCGCAAGCGTCATAGACGCAGCAGTAGAAGTCATAGTCATTCAAGATCAAGCTCTAGGCGTCGATATAAGAGTCATAGTAGGACAAGACATGATTGGAGGAGAACGAAATCAGGAACATTAAGAACAAGAACACGTTCGAGATCACGCTCTAAGAGCCCTTTGAGGTCACGTTCATATTCGCGTTCCAGATCCAGGTCTAGAACTAGATCAAAATCTGTAACAAGAATTAAAACAGGTTCTAAATCAAAAGTCATGACAAGTTCAAGATCCAAAACAAGAAAAACTAGGTCAAGATCCTTAGTACGAGCAAGAACTAAGTCTAGGTCAATATCCAGCTCCCAATCCAGGTCTACATCTAGGTCAAGATCAAGATCCTATGAACGAAGCCGAAGTAGAAGTTATAGTCGTGATCACGATAGACACAAATCAGGTGAATATGGTTCGACGTCACGCAATAGATATCAAAGTAGATCATATTCTAAATCAAGATCGAGAACGCCTTCATATAGCGGTGGAGGTATAGGATATGTTAAGGATCGTGACGAAGGCGCGAGGGCAGATAAAATGATATCTGATCATAATGTCGGATTCCAAATGCTTAAAAAACTTGGTAAGCCATGGATGAAAATATTGTTATGTGACTTTTTAAAGTTAGCTATGCTCATTAATTCAATATGTTAATAGGTTGGGAGGGAGCAGGAACGGGTCTAGGTTCATCAACGACAGGTATTACGGAGCCAATTAAAGGTGGTGAAATCAGACTTGGCGAGCAAAAATACTTGGGTGTAGGACACAGCCAAGGCGATGAGGACGACATTTTCGACCAATATCGTAAAGCGAAAAGTTATACATATCAAAGAAGTGATGTTAATTCAAAAGATAAGAAGCCAGCTGGATGCTTTAGATGCGGAAAGGTAAGTTTTGACTACTTTTTAAAACATGCAATATATGTGATATTTAATTACAAATCAAATGCACTTCTTAGCCGGGCCATATTGCAAGAGAATGTCCAGATTAATAATTTAGGATGTATTCGAGTCAATTGTTTCAGTTATTTATATAAATGTATATACAATTTTTTTGTATCGAATAAACTTCTTGCTCATATAGATTAATATTGAAAAAATGAATACCTTAGTCTATTAAGATGGCATTTATAATCGAAGTTAGTCATACACAGTGTGTGGTTTATTATATAAAATAATTATAATTACCAATTTGTTTATAATAAAGTCGTAAATATTTGTTAAGTGAATGTCTATTTTGACCAGTTGGAGAATTTTTACTAATGATGCTGGTGAAATTAAATCAGAGTGTCATAATGTCTACCGTACCAAGGTAGAAATGAATAGGCATAGACGCATGAATGGAAATAAGAACATTGATAATCGTATAAATAAGTATAGAATAAAAGTAATCAAATATTAATCATCAATAAATGATCGTCTCACTTTATCAATTTTACTATTTTACTATTTGGGATTTTTGTAGAGGGTACCAACTACCCCAGTGGCACCGACAGATTTTCACTGATCGACAATTTTTTAAAACCATAAAACGGTACATTAAGGTCATGTTTATAATTATAACTATACATGTCTTATGGTGCAAGCACTCTAAAGACATCTAAAATTGTTATTTCTCAATGAATAAGTGCAAATTTGTCAAACAAATACGT